>BJFM01000785.1:173219-183364 GCA_016586285.1 Arothron firmamentum | reverse complement strand
GGGGGGGTCCGCGCGGCCGATCCTGGGCTTTTTGTAGTACGTCTGCAGGTCTTTCGGCACATCTGCTTCAAACTTTTTTCATGCACGGAAAAATGTCTGGCACCCGTGCAATAACTGCAGCACAATGTAATAAAAATAAGAGTAATGAGGTTTTCTGGTGAAAATGTGGTCCTTTAACAAATGAATCTGAGCGGAATGTAAACATTCACTGCAATTTAGTTCCTTCTCTCTTCAGCCATCTTCAGCTATCTATATCCTCGGCATAGATAATTCAGAATTGCTGCACTTAAAATAATTTCTCCTATTACTCACTCTGATCCTGGTTTTCTCATCAGACATCGTTCTCTTTCCCTCTCTTGGCCCCTTTTACTCTTTCTTTGCAGCATCGGAAGCCTTTCTGTACATTAGAGAAGTGCTTTTTTAATCACTGCCCTATATAACAGCTGAGCCGTGGAACAGTAAAGCGTACAAACGTGCAATTAAAGCTGACAGTTATGTCACAGGAATTTGACTCTTACCAGCATCATTTTTCTTCCACACTGATGATATAACATGTTAAATGTCGGTGCTGCGCAAATACCCATGAATGAAGATTTAAGATTTAAGTGGTTAGTTTAAGCGCCGCGACCCCCGATAGCTCCCCCCGATAGATAGGTGGAGTCGTCTAATTTTCTCCCTTAAGCTAAACTCTGCATGTCGAACCTGGACTTGGGTCACATGACCTGCCATGAGCAGTCCATTCATCTGCAATGAGCGTTGTTTTTTGTCCACACCGAGAACTGGCTCCTTGGCTCAGCAAGCGTGTTTTCATGTTTGCTCGGCCTTGTAAACGCTGTCTTCTTTCCACACTGACCCACTGAGATGATCCCTGAGTGGCTGTATCTGGTCAACTTCATAATTAGTCCATCAATCGAGCCATAATCTGACACCATGGTTCACAAAGTTATCCTGGGTCTGAAGCTAAATAATGTTGTTTTGTATCTATCAATATTTTCATACCTGCAAATTTGCTGAATAATTTACTGAAAAATTCTTCTGTCAATACGAGGGAATTAAAATGAATTTGTGGACAGCTGCAAGGCATGGTGGAGAACATTTATTTAAAAAGAAAAAAAAGTGCCACATGGGGGGAAAATCCTAGATAATTAACAAACTAAATTCCCTCACCATCGAGATTTATTTAAAAATAAATTACCAGCAGTGTGAAATGACTGACTAAGCCGTCCGTATTATCGACTCCGGCAGTCTATCCAGCGGAGCAGTTAGCTGTCCAGTGAGCCAGATATAATTGTATATAAGCTCCGGAAGAGTTAATCTGGCAGGTTTATGGTCTGTTTTCGGCAACACACAACCGTAAAATATGGCTGCAGATGGCAGCAGCCTGGAGAAACTTGGTGCTTTTTTAGAATACGTGGGTGGAGAACAGAAAAGAGATCACCATCACAGATCAGGCTGAGCTTCGGCTAGCTCAAATGGTGTTTGACCAGCAAACCTTTTTTTTTTTTTTTTTTTTTTTATTGGCTTCCTGGAACTATGAGCAAGAGAGGAAGGTGAAAACAGGTTCTGTTCCCCCTTGAAACGGCTCCTCCTGTGGGCTAATCTCAGTTTGCCTGTGTTGCTGCTGAGCTTTAATCCACCGAGTCTCTTTATTCCTGATTCAGCTTCCTTATTTTGCACTCAGAGACCCCCACCAATCTTTATCCAACAAATGCTACACATCATCCCCACGTTCTTACCCACCTTTGCAGACTCTCTAAAAACACGGGTGCACGTGCAGGCATTTATCTCTTTTTGTTTCCTCTGAATTGATTTTTTTCCACTGCAGTAATGCAGTAATTTGCTGGTGCTGCATGGGGCCCAACAGCCAAAATGACCTTGTTTTTGTGGAATTGACGCAGCAGATACTTACAAAAAGTGCGTGAGCTGCTGGAAAAAAAATCCTCCTGCATCCAGAGTCTTTATTACAGCATTTGTTTAGGTTAAGTGGGATGGCTGCTGGGATGGGACGGTAGGAAACTTGCAGTAGATCGGAAGGATGATAAATAAACATCAGGTTCCTTCCGGAAGGTTAAAAAAAAAAAAACATAAATAAATAAAACAAGCAGGGTTTCAGTGGGAGAGCAGGTGGGAGAATTTTCCATGAGTGCTGGGCTGTAAAACAGCTGTCTGAGAGTGCCGCTCTGACGAAGATGGATGTGACAGCGCCACGAGCCGCTGTCCAGCGTCCAGAGCTGCCTCCACCCTTAAAGAGGGTGCACTAAAACCAGCCAAGGTGGATCCTGTATGTCCTGGCTAAATAATGCATGAGAGAAGATGCAGGAGGGCGCTTCGGATGCGCCGCCTCACCCTCGTTTTGCTGAACACGCTGCTGTGAAATCCCTTAAGTCTGGAAGTCCTGAAGCCACGCCCATCCCTGCCGGCTGACACGGAATCAAACTACGGCCTCGTGGAGGACTCTGCAGCCTAGCCACCGCCTCTTGTGACTCTGTCGAGACTCTCAAACGGACTCTGAAACAGTCAGCTGCCAGTTGCACCTGGACGGACAAACATCAGAATAATTCCAGTTAGGAAGAGCGAAGGAATGAGGCCTCGTGGGAGGATCCTCTGTGTCGGCGCTCGTTTGGCTTCGGGCTTTATTTGATTCACTTTCTTATCAGGGATGAGAGGGAGACAGGAGTACTTACACACAGGCCCCTGAAGTGAGCATACATACACACACACACACACACACACACACACACACACACACACACACACACACACACACACACACACACACACACACACACACAGAGGAGGAAGACTATAGAAAGACACCACAGAAATGCTACACGGAGCATCTGCTCTGACTGACACAGAGGATTTGTGTTTTTGCTGTCGCCGCAGCTTGACATAATGAGATGGCTGACTTGTACGACAGCGTTTAGCCCCGTCACATTTATTTTTAATCGTTTCCCAGATGGATCGCTGAGTTGTGACCAAGTATTGAAGCAGTCTTGAGTAACACACGCAGAGCCGCGGCAGCTGTCATCAAAGTGCTACTTTCATCCGTGTTTGCTGCATACTCGTGTTTGCTCAATCCTCCGTGCAAACGCTGAGTTTTACACTCTTGGTCTTCTCTGGCCGGGAGCCGTGCTTTTGTTCGCCCCACGCGCAGCCATATTGTTCCGTTATTGGGGGGCCCGTTAGCTCCCGGCGGTTGTCGCCTTCCTCCTGCTCTCTTCTGGTGTGAAGCAAGGCCGCTGCGCCGCGCCTGCCGTCGTTTTACTCCCATCGAGAGGCTGCAACTCAAATAAATGCATTCAACAGCGGTGCTGGGTGGGGCCCTCTGTCTTAGGCCTCCCTCTGACTGCTGCCTCCTCTCCTTCTTATGCTGCGTGTGGCCTTTAGGGCCCTCTCAGCGTCGGCCGTTCCTCAGCTCAGATGTAGCATCGTGTCACTCGAACACCACCACAAACATTTCTGGGTTATTTCAAATTTACTGAACGGGATTATTAATCTGCAGGACCCGGCGGTGGCACTTCCAATGGCCAAAAGCCGACCTAGAGGTGTGTTCTGTGTGTCACCTGCCTTCTGGGCTCTGGCATAATTGGAGGCGAAGCAGGTTAAAGGCGGCCGTGTCAGAGCTGCAGAGGTGTGTCACGTACACAGAAATGGAAACCCGGTGTGGTTTTTATTCCTTTAAAGCTGTTGACCATTGATTATTCAGTGCATCGTCTGAAAACAGGTTGTATTCCTCAGTGACAGAGCAGCAGCACGCGCCGGCTCAGAAACACACACACATGTGCTCGCAGCAGATACCTGATCTGGAGGTTCTGCTTTCCAGAAGGAGCATGAATAAAACAGGAGTGCGGAGGCTTAGCGCAGGGCGTGCAGATGGGCTGTGCTCGTGGATGTCTCTGCAGCAGCGCTGGAGTCTGCCTGCCTCAGTGTCTGGCTCCAGATTTCAGGGAGTTTGGATGCCGACTGCACAAAGAACACTCGCATTTTTATTGTCAACTTTCTGTCTCTCACACACACACACAAGTCTCCCTCTCAGTCCTTTTTCCAGTTTCTTCCCTGTAATTTCATCAGGTTGGTCATCTTTTGCTGTGCGGCTCCTATATGGTTTCAGGTGTAATTCAAAAATGAATATAAGGCAGAAAGAAAGATCTCTCTTTGCAGCCAGAATAGATTCAGTGCTCAGTATATCAAAAGTGTCATTCCTTCTCAGAAATATTGACATTAAAACACTAAACCTGTATCTGTGTGTGTGTGTGTGTGTGTGTGTGTGTGTGTGTGTGTGTGTGTGTGTGTGTGTGTGTGTGTGTGTGTGTGTGTGTGTGTGTGTGTGTGTGTGTGTGTGGTTGTGCATGCATGCGCGTGTTCGCACTCGTAGCTGGTCTCAAAATCAATACTTTCAAATCTCCAGGGTTACTTCTCCCTGCTCGTGAAGCAGTTATGAATTCTGAAGACTCAGCTGACGGAACCTCTGACCCTGAGACTCTCAAGCTGAATAGAAATGAATGCAGTTATTCCTGCCTCTGTAAACAAATGGAATGCCTGGAGCGCGAGTGGGAAAAAGCAATACGTCTCAGCGCGTTTGATATTTTATCCTTCTGAATGGCTTCAGTTTCATTCCGAAATTCGACAGTCGCCATGTGCCAGGCTGGAGGGCGCACGGAGCCCCAATATTCTCTGCAGACTTTGCAGGAAAGGTTTGAGGCTCCTGCTATTTTATCCTCAGGCTATTCCAGCCATCTATCCAGTTAAAACTTAGAAAAAAAACAACTAAAAAACTAAATTGGCTTGAACTGCAAGTGTGTTCCCCCGATCAACGTAAAGCTCCGCCTGACACATGCTGTTTTGTCACTGCAATTTTTTTTAAATAATAAAAAATAAATGATAAAATCTGAAATCAGAGTCTGTATGCTAAGTTAGAGGATAAAGCCCAAGCAATCATATGCTAACATTGCCTCTGCATTGCCCATTGTGTTGTTTGGTTAGAGTGAACCCTAACTAATGGATTTAGGGATCATCTTCAACCTTTTGCTTGAGTCAATTTTCCTGAGTTAAGGCTGTAGCCACACTGATCAAGCTCAGTTTATACCGGCAGAGTCTGTGCTCCAGCGGTTTGTCTTTATTCACGACTGCGTGCATGCACTCCACTTTGCCAGATAAGAGGTGCAGAGGGAATCCTATGAAAGCTTAATGTGCAGCTTCACAGTTTGAAAGGAAGTGCATTAGGGGCTCCGTGCCCCCATCAGTCCTTTCACAACCTCCCTCTCCTGACGGCAGCCTTGCTGCAATCCCTCTCAAGCCAGTTATTCTGGCACGCTTCGCCTCTGTTGCAGTCAGGAATGACTGAGCATGTGTTTAGGTGGAGTTTTCCTCCCAACTCCTCAGTCCTTGTCGTTAAAACACGGCATGAGTGACTCGATCAGGTGCTAACAAAGGTGTAGGATCATCAAAACAGATGTAAATTTTTCAAAGTCATGTTGCATTTGGAGCCCCAGTGCTTACAGCTACAATAGCTAAAATAGCTAAAAAAAAATAAAAAAAAAAGGTAATATCTGACCAGACAGAGTAAAGGTTTTGGTGTCAATGGCTCCCTTTGTCACCTATAAATTCTTTTTCTTTTAAGAAAGATTCTCTATTTTATTGCTGCACAAATTACAGTTTTAAGGTCAAGCAGGCCTTTAAGAATCCAGCTAAAATAAAAGGCAGAAAATCGTTCATGTCACCTGTGTTTCTTCCCCCTTCCACCAGCTCCTCTCACCGCTGTAGCCATAGTAATAAAGAGCTTTTATAGTGTCCTTATTTTGCACAGCATGTGACAGAGTGGCAGTCAAATAACAGCGTGAGGTCACGTTTCATGGTGGAACAGCCAGAGATGTTATTAGGGCATTTAATTAGCACATAAAAGCTTTTACTGGAGAGCTTTACATCTCTGCCACCTCGATTATAGTGAACGGTTCTGACATTTTGGGATTTTCAAAAAGTGCACACATCATTTTCAGGTCGGAACACTCTGCCCTGAAGAAAAAAAAAAGGAGCATACGGCAACACGTGTATCCGTCACAGCGGGCCAGCATGGATCGCAACAAAAAACTTAGACACTCCCGCGATCTGGGATGAAAAGCAGAAATCCCATCTCATGGTGCGACCTATTTTCTCTGTTGGTCCGCTGTTCATTTTGCCTGTTGTTGCTGTTTTGATAAAAGCCCAGTCAGGGTCACAGCGGCATTCTGACACCTGTTAGCGTTAGCCGCATTCCCTGTTGTTAGACCTTTTTTTGTAGATGTGCCGAACACTAGGTGATGTCAGGTCCAAATTGCTCGATCTATTTCTTTCAGTAGGCGAAGCCGGGGAAAGTGAAAAAAAAGGTTATATTTGCAGGTTTCCCGTGGCTTCGTGTCAGGCTGAACTCGTTCTTTTAGCATACAGAAAGGTCAGTTTGTTGTCCTGTGTATCCTCCTTTTTTTCCGAGACGGTGTTGAAATGTTGCCTGGTTTAATCACACCGACGCCTGAACAGGCATCTGACTGAAGTCATGGTACAGAGCAGACAAGGGAGCGTCCGAGGTCAAAACCTGAATTTACGCAAGCGCAGGACTAAGAAAATACAGTTTGGCACCGCAAGGTCGGCTGAAGGAAACGGGAAGGAGCAGGTTTACTAAACCAGGACCAGGGATGCTGCCAGGAACCATCTCTGTCTCTGACAGCTCAGGTCCATTCATAACCTCAGGACATGACAGGTCCAGCCACCTGGACAGAGGTCGGCTCTGCTTGGTACAATGGATGCCTGTCAGATGGATGGGCCCGCTCTCGTAAACTGTCTGTGCTGAGACCTCTTGAATTATCTTCTACTGTAAGTAGGTAAGGTTTTAGTTTAGTACGTGCTGCTATCCTTCTGCTACTTCGGTTTTGCAATATGTTGTTGAGGTTTGCGTCTTCCATACCAAAATCTGTTTTTTGTTGTCTAAATTCTCCATTTCAACTGTGGACAATTTTCTGAATGTCTACGTCGTCTGTGGCTGCTGCTATTCCAACAGAAGCTGCGCCATCCCAATTACGTCCATGTTCACAGCTTCATTTGGAAATTAGTCACACTCTGAACTGCTCGCTCCATCACTTCAGATCTGACTGTACGCTCCCTCATTCTTCCTCGCTCTTTACATTAAGGCAAATGACTTTTTTTTTGAACGCCCAAATTACACAAACCCCCTACATTTTTCCTCCTTAATTGTCCTATTTCATCTCCAGTTTGTGTTTATGAAATCCAGCGCGTGGCTGCAGAGTGGCTGATTATCAGCAGGAAGCCTGCGCGTGTCTTTCCCTTTCTCGCCGCGCAGCAGCGTTCGCGTCAGACTCATCCTTCCCCTTCGTCCTGCATCACAGTCCCCCAATTACCGTGAGTCAGCTCGGTTCAGCACAGAACAAAGGCTAATTTGAGGCATGTCACGAGCTAATTTGTGACATGTGGGTAGCTCTTTGAAATGATATCACACATAGGCTGTTGGGTGTCATGAATGAATCAAGCTGGGAGAAAACAGCTCTCCACTTTGATCTTATTAGAAGCCTTGTTCCGCTTTACTTTTCGTGGCGTATCGGAGCCGCACTCACTGCCTACTGTCTCTGTAAAAGGTCAGTTAAGAGAGAGGAAAACGCCGAGTTGCTGATCAGTCCAAGATTCATGCATTAGTGCTAATAATGGGAATAATTTGAGCCCATATGTGGACAGCTGGGTTATAATGAGCGCACAGTATTTGCTTTGGTTTAGTGTTATCATAACTCTCATCATCAGGGTGTCGGCTGCAGGTTGGACATAAATGTCTTTAAGGTAACTTGACTGGCTCATCCGGGCTCACAGATGGTACAGATAGCTTTTGTGGATGGGAAGCCTATAAGCACAGAGGCCAGACTGCAAAGTATTTTTGTGGCAAAGTTCGAAAAGTAAATGTCTTTGACCTGCAGAAAATCGCTAGTACCTTAGAAAGATTGATAATGTTTAAAATCTGTAAAGAAGCAGTTTGAGGCAAAAGCCTGGGAAAATGTAATTCAGTTAAAGCCTACAATGAAAAAAGCTCTCTGTAAAGTCACAAAATTCAGCAATTAGGACATTTTTCTGTCTGCGCTTTTACATTTTTACTGTAAAATTGTGTTTTTCCAGTCAAATCAGAGGGAAAAGACATGAGCAAATGCCTTAAATGAATAGACGAACCAATGGAAGCACTACTAAAATAGATCAGCTGGAGCATTTTGTGGTTTCTTTAACTTAATTCTGAGTTCACAGAAAAACAGATGTGTCCTAGAAGGGAATGTCGTTTTGATATCCATGTGTACGTGCTCATGTACTAATGAACGTTTTGGATTTTTGCCTCCTGGATTACCTTAAACTATATCTTTTTTGCAACCTCCAAATGCCTGCTGTTGTATCTATAGCGACAATATTACACAGAATCGAGACACTGAAACGCTTCTCTGTAAATTGTTCTCAGATGTGCTGGCGGTGGCAGGAAATGTGTGCGCCACCCGTCTCTGCCCTGACGAAGCCGTAGGCAGCGAAGCTCTCAAGGCCCCGCCCACATGGCCATCAACCAATCACAACTGAGCTGTCTGTTATTCAGTCCAAACCATTCAGTCATGATATCAACTCATTAAAAACACTGATAAAAATTGCTTAACTAGTTTTGCATTTGAGGGATAAACACACACATTCTTGGTGTGACTCTGCGTATTTCGCATCCCCCAGCGGTGACCCCATGACTTTCACTCTCCTGCTGACATATTGTGCTCCGTCTCTCCCTGAGTCAGCCACTGCACGTGTCCAGGCGTGGTAAATAAAACATTCTCCAACCGTTCTGAAATATTGAACAGAAATACAGTTGCACCGAGAGCCCGTCTTGCCTGGGGGAGGGGCTGCAGCAGTGGGCCGTGGGGCCGGTGGATGCAGAAAATGGAGAGGAGAAAGGCAGAGGAAAGAGGGGAAGATGTGAGTTCCAGCAAAAGATGGAATGCAACTGGAAAGGGATGAAAAAACTGCTGGACGACAGGCAGTGTGTGCTGGTCTTTTCTTTTGAGGCCGTGCTGACAGCCTCCACCCGTGCCGTCACATCGCCACAGTTCTCGGAGGAGGCTGCTGCAGCACAAACATTCTGAGACAGGAGCGTTCTCGTCCCTGCAAGATGTCTCCCAAACAGCCGTTGACTGATTTGGGGTCCGTCTGTTCCTCTTCACAAGTCAGGACGTCTCCTGAAGGCACTCTGCGGGGGTTCAGTTAACCAGATTACAGAGAAATCTTAGAAACCCTGAACGTATGACTTCAGTGGTAGGACAACAGATCAGCCCTCTGAGACACTCTCACGCAAAAAAACAGTTTTAAAAAGGTTTTTTACATGAATAAAAGGTTGAAAAGAGACACCCTAGGGTTGCTTGATGCGTCTAAACACACTCTCCGTCTATACTATGACATAACTCTCCAGCCTGCAATCGCAGGAAAAAGCCACTGCACAGACTCTGGCAAAACCTTTTACCAACTGCGTCTATATTTAATGTGGTTTCAACCGTTGAACATCTGTCAGTGTTCAAGCGGATGCGGATGAGCAGGGAAAGAGTGCGCTTCCCACTCCTGCTGGCGCGCCTCGGGGTGTGTCCCTGCTGCAGGTGTGACGGGCCTCCTTTGTTTGTTTCTGGGCTTATCAGATATTAAGAATATGCCGCCTTGTCTTCAACCGTTCTGATGCAGATACTTCCATAGCGCACCAACCTTTACACGATCGCATCATTTCTTATTTAATTATTCCAGAGATGATGTTCAAAGACGCTCAGTAAATCGTGTTTTACATCAGCCTTTGAGGAAGGTAATTCCATAAACTCTTAATGTGATTAGAGTGCTGCTGGGTGCCAGATCCTGTGTCAGCACTGGCTGTAATGGGAGGTAATGATGCTAGATTTGATGCTGCCAGACAGAAGGACATGAATCACAGTATTAATGGACCCAAGCCATTAGCCATTAGAAGACCGTTAACTGAGGTGGATCAACGCACGCAGCCCCAAAGTGCCGTCAAAGTCAGGATTCCACATCCTCAAACCTGTTGATTGAATTGCTAACTGAGGCACAAACAGTGCACTTAAAAAATAATAATAATAAAATAACATATATAT
>BJFM01000785.1:91347-107004 GCA_016586285.1 Arothron firmamentum | reverse complement strand
TGTGTCCCAGGCCAACTCTGGTCCTCTGCAACGTTAATATGTATCACATTTGTATATCACGATGATGTAAGTCTAGATCTTTTTTAATGTGTGTGAGTGTGTGTGGTTTTTTTTTGTTTTTTTTTTTATTATATCTGATGGTGTCTTCAATCAACAGCGGGCTCAGTCACATTTTATCCTTCGCCTAGTGCACATGCTTTTATTTTGGAAATCCAAGTTTCCTTGATTTTGTTAAATCTAAGTCATTCAAACGGCTGGTTTTGTATTAAAAGAACACTCATGGTAAAGCAGCGTCTGCGGTGGTGAATTCATCTTTGCTTTGGAAGTGGTGCAGGTGCCATTTACCTAATTATGCACTCTGTCTCATGGATGGATATTTCTTTCCAAACGGTACATTGCTTTTTCCTTTTGCTTTTTTTTTTTTAAAAAACACCATGTAAGTAATGCGCTGCTTTGTTGCAAGATGATAGTTTGGCCAATCCTGAATCTCTTTAATTTGCCGTGCTGACAGCCTGGCACATGCCTTTATGCTACGCTAGAATCAGATCGAGCTTGTTGTTGTTGTTGTTGTTGCTGTTGTTTTTGGTTTAGTCTGAGCTTTAAAACGTCCCCACTTTTTTTTTCTCTTCTTTTTCAGCTGACATTCAACATGCAGCTGTCATTAAAGGACAGTTGCAGAGCTAATGTATCTGACTTGCAGCTCGGCCCGCGCGTCCAGTTCGGTTTTCTAAGCCCCAACTTTGCTCCAAACCGTCCTCTCCCCTCAGATCGAATGTGGGAGGGGAGCAACAGAAGTTGTTTGTTTGCTTCAGATCAGCTAGTGTGAAGCTGGCTTGTTCTTGCAATGCAATTCCCAAACGCGCTTCCATATTTGTGGAACACATGGAGCTGAAAATTCAAAATTTGTGCTCCAAGGAGTCCTTTGTTTGAATTTATTTTATTGATCTTTTTAATTCCAGCACAGATTCGAGTGAACCGACTCTATCTGTGAGTGCAATTAAAGCTGGTTAAAAATAAAAATGAGCGCAAACCTATCACACCAGACCGCCTTTAGCCAGATGCGTCTGGGCATCTGTCACTAATGTTATCAGGGTTTTGTTTGTTTTTGTTTTCTGCATCTGGAGTTTATTCTGAGGAATTATCAAAGCACCTAGTTTAATCCAGCCTCTTCTGTCTCTGCTCCTGCATTTTGATGAAACTAGAGGCTGAAAAGTCTTCTGACCCACCTCCGGTTCTAGCCCTCTGATTTAGCTGTTGGTATGGCGATGACGTGGACCTGCTCCAGTCCTAATATCTTCTATATCTTCTACTATCGCACTTCTTAAATCCATCGGCCCATCCTCAATCTCGTCACAGCGATGGCAGCGTACACAGTGATGTCTGATTTGCTTTTCTTTCTCTTGTTCTGCATCTCAGGAATAAAGTTCATTGGGAGACTTTCTTTTCATTGGGCCCTGAGAAGCGTGTCCCTGCTAAACCGGCTCATTGGTCCTTCAGTAGCTCTGTCTGCTTGTGGTCTTTCACACAGCCTTTTTGACATCACTAACTCGAAAAGTCGATATTTAGAAATATGCTGCAAATAAGTCCCAAGTTTGATCGAAACTGTGCTTTTATTGAGTGTAACGGAATCAATTTAGCATAGTGTGTGAGCACTCTGTTGCTTTTGCCCTGATCTTAACGTTTTCCTCGTGGCGATGCGCAGTCAGAGAGTATCCACAGTGAGGCTCAGCCTGGGGGAGGACACGTTTCTGCTCCTGATGTACCTTGAGGAGCTTGGGGATTCACATCGAGCTGTTCTGAGAGGGCTTGATTAGTCTTATGGCACCGCAATGGAGGTGTTTTTTCTCCCTGTCTGTAGGATTTTCTTATATTTGATTTAAAGGTTCATTCTCATGTATGAAATTTGAAAAAAATTAAAAAAAAAAAAAAGTTGAATAAATAGATGCCAAAACACCCTCGCGAGCCTGTTTTTTCTTATTTATTTTTAAAGAGCGCTCCCCTCTGGAAGCTCCAGTGTTACTGAACGAGAAGATATGAGCGCTGATGATGCATTAACATTCTGCAGCATTGGAACCGTCTTCATTTGCTCCCGCAAGGAGTCGAGCAAACAGACAAACACAGACACATGTTCATGAATTTTTATTAACAGGAATAATTCATGTTGCCTCGTAGCTCTCCTATCTGCTCGCAGTGGTGGCGCTTCGACACGGCTTCATTTTGTCACGTCGCTCCGTGTTTGCCTGAATCGCTTCAGAGTCCAGACAGAGGCAGCGTTACCTTCACAATAGGTCCAAATTATCCCGGAAGGGGCTGAGACGAGCGATACGTGTGTCTCTTTCTGTCCTTTGCAAAATCACCAAATTCTCCGCTGCAAGGCCTTAAAACTGGCAATTTGTGGTTTGGAAAATGGCTGCCGGGAAAACATAGGAGAGCGAAAACGCAGCGTTTGTGTTGGATTGAAAGCAAAATAGGCTGAAAGAATCTTAAAATACATACGCAACACAAGCATTCCAGATTGACCATTTGAATGTGTGAGGCACAGATCAGACAGGGTGTGTGTGGATCCTGGCCTTTAAGGCCCGGCCAGCGGAGGAGGAGCAGAGTTGATGAGGGACAAACACCTAACCTTAAATTGAGTTGTTTGTCAGACCTTAAAAGACTACTATACAAACATCCTTTCTGGATGGTTCTATAAACGTTTAGCTAACGCAGCGCTCTAACCACTCTTTCTTTAAGGCCTCATTGTGAACTTCTGTCGTTCTTTAATCGACCGGCGCAAATCTCGCAGAGGGACAGAGATGAAGGGGGTGGAAGCTTGCAATAGAGGCTGATAGACAGGAGGAAGAGGCATCCACCGGGGCTGCTGAGGCAGACAATGATGGTGGGGGCGGGGGGGGTAAGTAATGGCACTAAGACGTCCTGTTGGGCTGGAGGGCACAGCGGCAATCAGCCCACCCACAGGGCTAAATGCTACCTGCAGAGCTGCTTCTCAGGGGCAGGTGGGGTTCTTGCCCTAATGAAAAGTGAGGGGTCAGTGAAAAAAACCTCAGTCAGTCAGTCGGTACAGGTTTGTGAGCTGAGATCAGAGGTCAGAGAAGACCCAAACGTTCCTCTCTGTGCATGGAGAGTCAGCGTTCCTCAGGGTGAAAGCACATTCCAAGTTTTCTAAATGTGCTGAAAGGCTTTTGTTTATGTTCCCTTTCATCGTATTGTCAAGGATAAGAGGACAGATGGAACAGACAGGTGGGGTTGACAACGGTGGGTTTGATGTGCTGAGTGAAAACATACGAGCTAGTCTGCTGACTTTCCATCAAACATCACGTTTTTCTGGATATGCGACACCTCGTTATGAATCACGGGTCAATCACACCCGTTGTGCACGACTTCAAATATGGATGTTTTTGCAATGGCTGACATAATCATGAGAAAGCCTTTGTTTCTATGCATGTGAAAGATGGATTCACTTCCTCTGTTCCTCATTATGGGCCTGAAAATATGCCAAAACAGAAAGCTGTCCTCTCCAAAAGTACACAATGTCACAGTAAAGTTTGGCATAATTTGAAAACTGCATCTACATATATGAAATATGTCTGTCCCTCCCCTCCTCCAGCTTTAACATCAGCAGGAAGCCCTCCGCCCATCTGAGCCTGGTCCTGGACAGGCATTCCTCCTATTCTTGCTAGTTAGGAGGACAGGCCCTGGGCTTCTGCACCAGTCTTTGAGCAAAAACTGATACAGATACACAAATATTATAGTTTTAGAGACTAAATCGCCCTTAGCATGAAGCGCGCCAGTGCGAGACAGCCCAGGCAGCAGAATTAAACTTCGAGATCGTGGGAAGAATCCAGGAAGTACTGACAAATACTGTGTCAGGATGTGTAATTAGCCGGCAAAGCACTTTTCTGCCCAGGAAAACTGTGAAGAGAGACAGAAAGAAGGATGTGCTGAAGACCAGAGATAGAACACACACACACACACACACACACACACACACACACACACACATACACAGGCAGAGTCATTACGTGTCAGTTTCTCAGTGTGCCATGGTGCCTCACACCTGCCCAGTGCTGTCATTCCAACAGCCAGAGCCGCAGCCGTCCCGGAAGAGTCGTGCGCTCCACATGCAAATTCTGCTCCGCTTCTCTTCTCGATGATTCCACAGTCGCCTCCTCAGCCAGTGACACGTTCTGTCAAACCCATCTCCTCCTTTCATCCCTGTCTCCTCAAGCCACCTTTAAGCCTCAAACCCCCGACTCCGTTCCCCCTCCTCGTCCCTCCTCCGTCAGCAGAGACGTTAGCGGCTTTTGTTGATCACATGCGGCTCCGCACACGACCCCTGACCCGCCACGTTTCAGGGAGCCATCAGAGGGAACTCGTGCAGAAACTTTGAAAGTCTTTTATTTTCTTTTTTCCTTTCACACACAGGCCTCAGAGGTGACCCGGCGGGTGACCGCTACTTAAGATAAATGTCGGCAAAGGCGCACAAAGGAATCAAGGCATCTTTCACACCAGGACGGCAGAAGCAAACTCAAATCCACAGTTTTCAAAAGTTGGCGGGAGGTGTTATGGCACCCTCCGATGAACCTTAAACGTCTGGCCTTATGAGTGTTGCTGCCTGTTGTCAACTTGCCAAAAAGCCTGAGGATTCAGTCCCAGAGGAGTGGTGCTGGGGGTGAGCATGCTGCACTCTAAAAGCTGCTTCGTGGGGGCTTTTTTTTTAAAGCATAAAAGGAACTATGGACAGAAACACTGGAACAACTATTTCAAGTGGACTCCCACTGATGTCCAGGCAGGCAAATGTTGCACAAGTAGAAGCATACTGTAAATAAATCGCACACGCAGGCTGGTTTATGTTTCTTCATAGCTCGTACTTCACAGTTTGGAAAAGTTTAGTGTGAGAAAGCAGCTCTAGGGGCAGATGCAAGCTCCTCTGAGCCTATAGCTCCACCACATGAAAGCATTTGTCTTGGAATCACCCCAAGCTGTTACGTGTAGATCTATGTGAAAAGAGAAAGCAAAAATTTGTGTTATTTTGTAAACACCCCCCCCACACACACACACACAAATAACAGACACACACATACACACACACACACACACACACTTCCTGTTCTGTGTTGTCAACAATGTCTCCGACTACAGCTGACGTAATAACAACTTTGAACTTGATAATGTGTCTATTGAGGCTCATGGTCTGGAAAGTGAAGCTAATGGAGGCGCTGTTTCACATGCACAGATGTGAGTCACCCCAGTGTGCACCCCAGGACTGCACAGCAGAGTCAGCCTCTGCAGCGGCTGCAGCGCTGCTGATATTAAAGGCCCCGGGTTCGGCCATGGGGAGGGTGGGGGGGATTTTGAAGGAATACAACTAACAAGAAGCCCAGTTTAAAGCAGCTGCTGTGAGGAACTGAGTCGGTGGAGGAACTCTTATTTTACTTCCACCATTCGATCGTTGACGTCACTATTAACACATGATTTTATTATTCACAGGGGATTTCAAACAATCGAAAAATAGTCCGATCCAACAACCGCGGATTCAGCAAAGGCCTGTTTTTCTGTCACACGTGACCTTGTTCAATCCAGTTTTAAAATTCCGACCTACTTTACAATCTCGGCAGAAGGAAGGCAGCTGCAGCACGTTTCAAAGTCATTCCACAGTTTCCCCAACTCCTTGTGCCACGTTAACAGTTTCACCTTGCATAAATAGTGAGCGGGGAGCCGCGCGGCTCGCTTCAAATACGGGAGGGAGAAAAGCTCGGAAACTCTATCAAAGATGGGAGGTAAAAGGGTCGCGATGAAGCAGCTGTTGTTCACTGATCTCTGACTCCACATGCTGCTCTGCACACGCGCATACACCTACACATGCACTACCCTCTGTGGTTTGGCCAGAGGTAATGATCTATGTCGAAAGGTAGAGCTTTGCGGCGGCACTCTGCACTGGGTTGAGGGTCACCTTTAAACAGATGTTATGGCGGGGGCTGCGGGGGCTGCGGGGGCTGCGTGGGGACACGGGTCAGTAGCAGATGTTGCAGACCAACAGGGATTAGCATGTCACATCCACTTTGAGCTGACTAAATGCCGGCTATCAGGACACCCCCTGCCCGCGAGCGAGGTGGCAGGAGTCCTGCTTCTGTGCCGTTGCCACGGCGTTGCTAAGAAATGCTCTGAGATTTTGCAAGACGTGGCAGCTCTAATAGAGGTCTGCTCTTCCTAGTAACGAGAGAGCCATTACAGGTGATGGAGGAGAAAGAGGGAGCTCGTCTTTGTGAGAACGCCTCCTTCAGGTAAAAGAAGAGGCTGATGGAGCGCCTGCGTGACAGAGATCCCAGCAGGAGCTCCTTCCTTCCAGCTCACGTCTCCTGGCAAAAAATCATCTTCCCTTTATTCAGAGGAACCCTGATGTGCGTCCTCCCTCTTAGTGCCAAGCCTTTTTTTAAAAAACTAATTTTAAGTGAGTGTGTGTGTGTGTGTGTGTGTGTGTGTGTGTGTGTGTGTGTGTGTGTGTGTGTGTGTGTGTGTGTGTGTGTTGGTTGGTTATGTGCGTGGTGCATGAAATCGTGTGTTAGCCTTTATTTGTTTTAATATGTGCAGCACTTTGCATTGCCTTTTATGTATGAAAAGTGCTGTATAAATAAAGTTTGACTTGTTTTTATTTTGATTTTGATGAGGCTCCAGAATGGTTTGATTGCATTATTCTCTCGTCAGTCACTCGTCCTTCACTTTCTGGTGCGTAATCACCATGTTTATGAGCCGGTGCAGTGCGCTGACACGCCCTCATTGTTAGCTCGCCGTCCCGCTGATTTCCCCTGCAGACATGTTTCCCCCTCTGCTTCGCTTCAGCTGTGGAGCCGCCGAACACCCCGCCGTCGCCACGGCGGCCTCCCCGTCAGCGGCCGATCTTTGCAGATCTAGTGGTTCCATTATTTCATCAGCCTGGGCGCAGCCATCAGCTGCTGCCTCCAGCAGCGGGGGCCGGACTTGCGGCCTGATTCGTATGGCTGCTGCTGAGGCCTCAGACTGTTTGATTGCTGTCGCGTTAGCCACTGTTAAGCGAACACTTTAGTGAAGACCTGATCATCACCATCTACAAAAACATCTAACTTTGTGACAATTGCCTGTCGTTCCTGACCGACATACTGCATCCAGACACTAGCTTTTAATTGTGCTTTTGCGTGTTTCAGACACATATTTCAGCCTCGTGAGCCCGACTTTGTGTCACAACCTGCAGGAACAATAACAGCCTTTATGAGTTTGTGGAATGTATTTTGCTTTTGTACATTTTTTTTCCAGGGGGACCCAAACGATCTCTGTGCATTCGTACTGGTATTATTAGTAGTAACTGGACCTTAAATTATATCACTCAAGCAGCTTGAGTGAAATCATGATTTTGTTTCTGGTTAATGTTTCTGGTTAATGTTAGAATACTGAGCTACACATTCTGCATCTTTGGACCAAAGTTATGCCCGTCAATCAGAACTTCACAAGTATCAAATGTGATAATTAGTTTGCTTTATGATCAGTTTACCCTTTTTCCCCGCGTAAAAGCTCATTTCCTCAGAGTACCGGGAAGACACGGTCATGCTGATTCTCTGCTAAAACTATTTTTTTCACTCTTCATATGCAGAACGGCACATCTTTCATTCCAGTCTGTTTACCTGCAGGATTATGTGCTTTGCTTTAATGACGCATATTTGGAGGGAAATCTGCAGCTTCAGATGTGCGGATGTCTCCTCCATCATGGCCAACACTCGACGGGCTTCTGTCTCTTTGAGGCTGTGAACTTCATCACCAATTAAAAACACGTTCGGTGGCTGCAGACTGTGTCTAACGTTGCAAACGTTTCATCACTCTGCTCTCACTGCTCCTTCCCAGTGGCACAAGAATCTCAAAGTTCACTTTTCCTTTAACTTCTAACAGGATGTGAGCAGCGTTCCAGCACCCACCCGGTGCTCTGCGCTGTTTCCCTCGAGTGTAGCTCTCTGTGCTTTTTCCTCCAACCATGAACATTAGCACACACTCGCTGCACTGTTGTTTATGTAAAAAACGAGCAGACTGCTGAGCTCAATACCTCCTGACTGTTTCCTGAATGAGTATTAACACTGCGGCATCTCAGAACAGAGCGTGCATGCTGTGGCACATGGCACCAACAAATGCCACTGAGTTATGACCTTATTTGGATTAACCGGAAGGCTTTGTTGTTATTAATTTGTGGAACTCTAATACTGCCACTCTCCCACCTGGAGGTGATTAATATGTATGTGACATGCGAGAGAAGTGATTCCCTGTGGAAGAATTTGCACCATGCATCCTCTTCATCATTCATCTGCACTGTATCGTTTTCCAACACGATAAATCAATTTCCATTATCCTTCGCAGCAACTTTATTTACTGTGAGCATGGATTTCCATGGGGGCCATACATGAGCGTATAAAGATTTCATGACGGATTTCAAAGCTTAGCGAGTTAAGGTGTTTGCATGTGAGGGCCGGAGGGATTCACAGGATCTGAATGGGAGACATTGAAACCTGTTTACCCTGCAGTCAAAGCAATACTAGAGATTCTTTGACATGGCGGCTGAAGGCACACCTTTCCCCTGTGACTCCGAGGGGGGACAATGTTTGAGCAATGGGTTGACAGCATCCGCGCAGTTGTCTTCTCATCCCTGTTAAGTAAATAGCAGGAAATAATTACTGCTGGTTCTGAAATGGGTCCCTTAAAGGTGAAAACAGCTGGAGGGTAATCCAAAGTATAATAGTAATGAAAATACTTAAACCACACATCAAATATTTACTGTTTCTAAGGGATATGGGAGACATGAACACACACTCAGGAGGTATATTTTATCAATTAGCTGTGATGGGCTAACATTTGTGATGCATCAATGCAACGGTGCCACCCTGATGGGGGATGATGATGATGATGATGATGATGATGATGATGATGATGATGATGTTATTTATATAGACGTATCATTTACATACAATGCGAAGCTAACATGCTTGGGGCATCACAAATTCTTAAGCTAGTTCCCTGTAGCAAGTACTGTATACTACAGGAAGAACGGAGCGGGCCCAAACATCCAGCACGGCGGGCGATCAGGGTTCGAGTCTCAGTTGGGGTTGGCCTGTTCAGTCTGGCGTGATGCTACGGCAGGAGGAGCCAGGATGCTGGAAGGGTGGGGGTGATCAACACCCTTGGCAGTTTGGGTTTTGGTGTGTGAGGCTAGTGGCGAGGACTGCTGGTAGAATCAGGGATTGCCGCTAGACATGATGAAGCCCATGATGTCAGACAGGAACAGAGGAGCAACGAGGGACAGGTGGTGGCGGTGGTGGTGAAGGTGACAGCTGATTCTTTTTTGTCCTAAACGCGATTAAGTTGAGTTGCAGTAATTAGTCCTTAAATGCAATTAAATTAAACTGTCAAATTAGTCCGTAAAAACAATTTGTCATGCTTACATTCCTCAGGCGATAAGTTGAGTAGGTTGGACATAATGGCCAACTTACAACTATTACTATTATTAAGAATGTTGGTCTTAAGAGTTATCGCAGCCTGATTCTTCTCCTAGTCTTGCCCCGCGTCAGTTCTAATGGTGATTAATGGGTGAAGGTGAAGGGTGTAGCTTGATGGCAGAGTGTCTGAAGATGGCAGAAGTGTCTTGAAGCACATTAGCTCCTGGTGTATTTATCATGCATTTATCATGACAACTACACGCTCGGCTAGTTGGAGAGAGAAGACAAGAGAGAAGGATGAAACAGGAAGAAAAGGGGGGGGAATAAACCAGCTGTCCACCAACACACCACCTCTCACCACTATGTGTTCCGAGCTGGGGTTGATGGGCATTACAGCCATATGTCAGCTGACGTGTATGTATTCCGACTATAGAGTCTCTATTAGTCACACACACAGGCACAGTCTCACAGGCAACCGCCTCGCCCGCCCTTTAAAAAATAAAAAGTAATTGTGAGATCTCGCAATTACTTTTTGCAAGATTTCACAGAAGTGTGTTCTTTTTTTTCACCCACCCATCAAATTTAATTTTTCCCCATGTCCCTTCAGTTGCTCCATACTGTTTCAGAGTGGAAGAGGAACGTTTTTCTCGCTTTCAGACGGTGAAAGAAGGCGTTTATGTCCTCATGTCCTCCCGAGCGCTGCTTTCACCCAGCGGCACCGAGGCGTCCTTGTTTGGCACCTAAATGGATGCTGATGCACAAATATGGAGAAAAAGAGGTGAAATCAAATATGAGAGGGGAGGAAAAAGATGAATGATGTGAAATAGCTTCCCCTGACGGGCTGTCAAAATCACTTTTCACTAATGTCTCGCTTAACTCTGGATGTGTCGTCGAGGCACGCACATGCAGACACGCTCATTAAAGCACATACAAGCACAGCCATTATCCTTGAACCACCTGGTTGGAGTTTTTAAACAGATTTTAATAGCACACCGAGCGCACGCTGCAAATCCCCATTTGCTGGCTGAATAGCACGCTCCGATGCAAACCAGGCTTTTGACCTTGTTGCCATGTGCAAACTCCCCTTTTTATGTAGTATAAAACAAATCATGATTAACCTAAGCTAATATCATTATTGTTTTTTTCCTCTTTTTTTTTTTCTTTTCCCTGAGAGTCCGGATCAGTTAGATACCACCCGAGCGTCAAAGGCACCCTTCCAGGGCTGTTTGTGAGGATGTTTACGTCATGAATGTTGACTTTCATCGTCCAGCCTGTAACAGACGCTGAAGCAATCTCTGAACCATCACTGCATCATCTCAGAGTTCATTTTGAACAATTTGGTAATTTGAGAGAACACTCGTTCCGTTTGGTCTGTCTCGCTTAAATTACGGGTCGCAGTCAAACGCTGCTGGAACAGTCTGACTAGCGTCCTCGCCAGGGATAGATAGACTTCAATGGCACCTTTGGAACTGATGTCAAGGATTGATCGGGTCGCCATATATGCGGCTGAAGAAAGACACTCAAAGGAGCAGATTTCTCACGAGGCCATTCAGGAGGGGTCCGGTTTCCCTTCTCTAGTCATTGATAAGCTCAGCCTGTCACTCATGACTGATTCTCTCTCAGCCCACGAGTCCAATTTAGTCTCAGCCAGAGTCGAAAACACACAACGATCTTATCCGCGAGCAACCCGATCGGCGCCTTACGCCTCCATCTGTCTTTCCTTCGACGGCTCTCCCCTCCGAGCCGCCTCCGTCTGATCTGTGATTCTATCAGCCACACCTTCCTCATTTAGCTCGGCCCTCTCCTCTTCTTCTGCGCTCTTTCTCATGGACCCCACGAACTAATCAACGACAGGGAGAACTTGACTTTGCATATAGATCACCCCACCACCACCACCACCCCCACCGGCTGACGAGGGAGGCGTATGAACCCTCTCAGCAGCGTGATGGATGAATCGCATTTAGCTACAGCAAACTTTTGAGACGTTTTTCTGATATGACTTGATTAATGGCTGAGCTGAGACATCCACTACAAGGTGGGGAATCTTTTGGTGAGGGAATATTCTCCTCAGGAGATCTTCGATAAGAACGGCTTCTCTGTCAGTCAGCCCCCCCGGGGCCCGTAGCAAAGAGTACATTTACGGGCAATCTAAACAAAGACACGTGACGCCGGGTGTCTTGTGGAAATTACACCTTGTGTGTTTGATGATATAAATCAAGATGTCATCAGCAGAAAACCAGAGGCAGAGTGGGGAAAGTGTCATGAGGACTGACAGGGCGTCGGCCCGCAGAGTCACGCAGCTCGGTAATGGGTGCCGCAGATAAGGGACATAATAGAGGAGATTAGAAGGGCTAGGGGGTGAGCCCGAGAACCCGAGTCAGTGCTACCATCACCTGTCAACGTTAAAGCGTAGCGATGATATTAAAATTCCCCCCCTGTGTAAAAGTGAGGTTTTGGATGTTGTGGAGCAAAGACCTTAATTAATCTGTCTTTAATGTCCTCTCAGCGCCAGGGGAGCGGATCTCCCTCCAGGTCCGTGACCCTGAAGCGCTTCTCCTCATATCAAGCAGATGTTAAGCTCAGCCGGAGACACGTCTTCAATTGAGCGGATCCTGCTGGGTCATATTATTGAATGCTGGCACGCAGCGCTCATTCTCAAACAAACCTGGCGGTGGCTGTAGAAGTCCCAAACGCACCAGTGGGGGGGCTGTCGGAGGCGTAATGAATCCACCGGCTTCCGTTGTAATCAAAGTAAACAATCTCATCTCACCCGTCGTTCAATCTAAGAGCGTCTGTCATGGACAAGATTGCCTCCAGCCATTTCACAGACACCCGGAGCCTGACCCTCCATCGAGCAACAAGGAAAGACCCTTTAACAGGAGGAAACCTTGAGCAGGACCGGGTTCATATGGGGGGAGTGCTGACGGCAGCCAGATAGAGGAAGAGGAGGAGGAGGAGCAGGAGGAGGAGCAGGAGCAGGGGAGACTGTTGTCCGAAAGATGTATATCTGCTGCAGGAATACGCCTTGCAGCACGCTCAGCAACTCCAGGGTCTCATTAAAGATGCAGGTTGACATCGAGTCGGGCACGTTACTACGGTGATGAGCTTATAGAAGCTGCTGCGTGCACACATTTTTGTTTATTAGAAGCGTGGCAGTGAAGTCAAACGCAGCCGGTCGGCAACCGGGAGCAGGACAGGACATCAACACGGTGCACGTGCCTTTAAAACGCCAGCCGAGAACAAGAAGAAGAAGCCGTTTTTAAAGAATTTGAAAGTCAGAGTGTCTTTTTTTTTTTTTTAATATAAAACTGAATCTGAGATGATGAATCTGGATCAATATCATTTTACTTCAGGTTATTGAAATCCCATTTAAAAAAAGATCTCATTTGCTATTTTTCTATCCACACTTCTGAAATCTGAAAGCTGCAGCTATCGACCCGGCATCTTAAATTATAGCTTTGCCTATAGAGATCAAACGAGGGGAGCCGCTCTCATATGTATTTAGGATTGTTATTGACCTCAGATATCCATCCATGATTACATATGCCACTGGGGTTTTTTTCCCAACATTTTTCCACTAGTGTCTGCAGCGACCGGCTGCCCCCTGAAGCCGGCCCTGTTAATGGAGCCTAATACTCTTTAAATGTACAGCTGCGTTCAGCTCGTGAGCTAATGCCTCCATTTCAGCAACATTGTGCAATTTAGCCCTAATAATAGGTGAAATTAGCAAGTAATACTAATCCTCAGCTTATATTTGCTTAATACCTCTTGATCTTGCAAAAGTTTACAACTCATCCACATATTGGAGATGATCATAATGAGCAGGTTGGTTTAATCCAACAGCATAAAAATGTGATGAGATGAAAGGAAAACTATTTTAGGAGGACGTGTGGAGGGTTACAAACAACTTCAACATGCAAGTCTACTAACAGTGATTAGTTTGTTTACTGACGGCTGCGACCTGCCCTCCAGCGTAGAACATTCCCCCAGAGGTCATGAACATGTCCTTCACTGATGTGCATCAGAACCATCCGCATTTACCTTCATTACCTGTCCTCCTCTTCTCACGTTGGTCTTTATCATCGCGGCATCCGCCTCAGCATCTCATGTTTCCTAACAACCCCCCCCCCCAATGCCCTATATAAAGACTTATCAAAGGCGTAGCATTAAGATGGGTCGAGAGGCCCCCGGCGTTGGGCTGCGGGCAAACACTCCTTGTTTGACTTCCATTTGGAAGTTTGGAGGCCAGACAGCGGACGCCGTGCTCCGGCAGACGTGCTCCGGCAGACGTGCTCCGGCGTCGTGTGGCCGGAGGATATTTTTGCCCTCGTTTCTGGCCGCCTCAGACCTCTTTTCCGAAACCCAGACAAGACAAAGCAATGACAGAATTAGAGTTACGAGAAGATCAAAGGTCGGACAAATATTTAGGGCAGAGAGGCAGAAACGCGCCTGGATATAGATCCTAAAGATCCCTTGTCTGTTTCCCTGGAGATCAGACAGCGTCACCGCCGACACACATATCAACCGATGAATTCCCCCATCCTGCGGAGACGAGGAGAATTAACACTGTCCTTTGTCTCTCCTTGCTCTCAGCTCTCCTGTAGCTCTGCACTTCCTCCCTCTATAGTTTCTTGCCCTTGCCCCCAGTCACACCAGTACACCAGCCCTCTGGCCGCTCCACCTCTCCAACTGGCTGCTGTACTTCGTTCGTTGCCCCCAGGCCCCGTCTGTCCCATATCACTCACTGGTCTCATACAAGGTGTATTTTTATGGATCATCCTTTCATTTACTGAGATCCTCAGTAGAAACTGACATAAACTGAAAGAATGGAAATGAGCTGTAAGAAGGACTGATTTCCCCATTCCTCCCATTTAGTTACGTCCCTGCCTGCCGCAGCGGTAATGGCTGTAACCCGCTGGGATGTCAGGTGAGGAAGAGTGTGACTGATATTATTCTGGCTCGTTTCCAAATGGGAAACACCCACACAGACAGTGCAAACTGTCTGTGTGTGCTATTATGTTGGGATAGTATAGATGGAATCGAACTGGCAGAAGCAAAATGGACACCGTCTGAGTCTGATAAAGAAACCAGGTTAAATATTTTCTCATTCGGGAGCCCTGCAGCTTCCAATTCCCTCATGCTCACCTCATCAGCACCTCATGTTTACTGAATGATGATTGATATTTTTCTACCTGTTAATAACCTGGTTTCCTCTTGGCTTGCGCAGAAACAAAGCAGGGCAGCTAAACTAGCTCTGCCAGGTCAGCACTGCATAGGGAACACTGTTTGGGTCGGCACTATACAAAGGTACTGTATACCCACAGAATCTAGTTAAAACCTGTGTATTATCTGATTTCTGGACACGTCAGGTTATTTGTGTGACCATGGAAACATCATAATGTAATCTGCATCACAGCTGAATTATGAGAAATCAGTTTAACACACTTGGATTTCACCCCAATAATCAGACACATTAAATGGACTGAAACAGGCCTGGTCCAGTAGTCAACAGTCTAACGTGATCGTCATGACTCGGGTGTCTTGATTTAACTTCCACCACCACCAGAGCGCTCGGCTTCCATAAAAATATTTCTCGCAATACATCAAATGGGGGCAAGAAGACACGAAGAGCAAACTTGTTTTTTATTGCCTCGCCAAGTCCGTGCTGACTAGACAAGTACGTGAAAGTGAAACATTCAGGACAGTTTGCATGAAAGCATAAAACTTTAGACGTGTGCAGCCGGAGTTTGAAGCCTGCATCGCCCCGATGAATATTCCCTCTGAACATTCACATTCTTTTTTTTAATTTTTTTTTTTTTCAATAAAGATCGCGTTAGTTCACCCTCTGATTTGTAGCACATTAAAGTCAAACTGCAGTAGACTGATCAGGACAGATTTAATTGCATGTGTGTGTGTGTGCTGTATGTAAGGCCAGTACATGTGATGGAAGAGCACGCCAATGTTCATGCATGCGCACAGCCAATATAGATGGCGTTGGCGTATGCACGCGTGCAAATTTAACTATGTAGGTCTTTGTGTCTCCTGCAAGTAAATCCACAATAGCATTCTAACCCAGGGGAGCCTATTAAAGAGCAGGTCTCCTGGTGCGTAGCTGTGTGTTTAAAAATAGGACCTGCGTGCGTTTGAGCGATGGGTGAACTTCCCCAGCTTACACAGGGGGGCTCAATTAAAATGAGCTCCCCCC
>BJFM01000785.1:48978-91332 GCA_016586285.1 Arothron firmamentum | reverse complement strand
CCCCCCCCCCCCCCCCCCCCCCCCCTCACCTGCAGAAGGACTCAGGTGCAGGCCTCACAGGCGTGCACTAGACAGAGAAAGGAATGACTAATGACTTTGGCTGCGTGGATATAAAAAGTCCTTAATTGTGAGAGAACCAGTGACAAGTCCCTGCTTAATTCAACTGGAATTTCCATCACTCTGAGAAGCGTTCTCTCTAACTGGCAAATTAAAGTGCTTCGGGAATTCAGTGGAATTACCGCAAAGGAGCAGTGGTGACATCTATAAACCTGCGTTCCTCAGCTGTGTTATGATCCTTTAGAAGAGTGTTTATGATATCACAGCAGGACAGCTGTGAAGCAAGTTAGCAACAACTGCTAGCAGGGTGACGGCATGCAAACACTGCTAAATGTACAGTCAGAGTGTTTATTACAAGAGGGGCTTTTTAATTTATTTCCACTTTTTGGGGGTTGCTTTTTTTTTGTAAATAAATCAAATGTGGTAATTGATAGAGACTTAAAGTGATCGATTCCTGTAATTAAAAACACAAAGCTCAGTTTGCATAAATGATTCCTTACGGTGTGGTTAGTGTCAACATGATTAAACAGAGGCGTGATTAACCCTGGGCAAAGGAAAAATGTGGAATTAACGGTCAAAAAGCATTTTCTTACTGCTGCACTGACTTGTTGCTCAAATAAAGTTAACTCAGACACGTTTTATCCAATTCATGAATCCATTCATGCCTTCATAATCTGTTCAACTCGGGATGATGAAAGTCCCCATTTACCTGTCAGCGGGAGTCTAATCTTTGCCGAATTAAAATGTAAATTGACGGAAAGATTATGTATTTTTTGATTGATATGGCCTGATGTGTAAACAGGGATGATCAGGGATTATAGCCCCACTGTTGCACAGTGACTGGTGCTGATTGTCCCCCTCTGGTCTGGAGTAACTGCAGACTATCCAGGAAGTCAACAAAGTCCAAGATGTCTCGAAATCTGCACGTTAGAAGCACAAACATCACAGATTTACAACAGGACATTTGAAGCAGACGTTAAACTCGTGATTTATGGCAGATAAGCAAATCCAAAATGCACACAAAAGCTCTTCAGAATGGAAATTTCACTCTGGGGCCTGGAGGATTTGAAAAGCCCGCTGTGTTCCTCCTCTCTGCTGTCGATCGCAGCACCGCCAGCCAACGCCGCTGATGCATTTTCATGAAGGCGTCGATGCAACTCGGCAAACACCAGCACGCTCCGCGGCGGCGACCGGGAAGATTTCATCATGAGACGAACAAGCCAAACCTAAACTTGGACCAAAACCCAGAATCTCCCCGCAAGAATCTGCACCTCCACACTCGAATGGAATCGCTAACTCCTCAATCTAATCGCTGGCCTGTGTAGTAATGTGGCCCACAGCTCGAGCCCTGGAAAACTCCTGGGCATACAAGCAATTAATTAACTTAATTGCATGGTTAACTTAATTGATTACCTTGTTATTCTTCTAGCCTTGATATGGCTCCATTATAGAGGGAGATAATGTAGACATAATGTGAGCATCAGCCCATCGGCGTAGCTGGCTCCAGGTATCTCCACCTGCCCTCGCTTCGCTCTCCACTCCGAAACATCGGCATGTCCTAGATGTGCAGTGAGTGAGTAATTCATGTTTAAAATATCTTCCCATTATCATAAGCTTAATTAGCTTTATTTATAAGCCATTGGCCTAATACTAACAGTTCAACCGTTCCTCCAAAGCGAAGAGAGCAAACAGCAGCGCTGACACCGCCGCCCTTGCCAAGATGGCCTCCGAGTCGCAGCAATGTCACGGAGATAAAAAAAAAAAAAGAAAAAGAAAAAAAGCCACGCTCCAACGCAGCTTGAATGAATTATGTTGCAGATCAGCCAGTAACGGCCTCCTTTCTGGGGGGAATTTACAGCGAGGGCTCAGATAGAAGTTATCTGAAAGCCGAGTGTTATGAATTCTCTCCGACAGACAAGAAGACAAAGCGGAGCTCGTGCGCGTCCCAGCCTGGCGCAGCCACAGGCATTTATCAGTGGAATGAGTTGGCCCCAGATTTGGCCCCAGACAACTGTCATATCAACAGGGCTTTAGGGGAGGGCAGCCACTTTCTTCATCTGCCCCCCTCCTCTTCATCTCTCTGACTCCACCTCTCCATTATCTTGTTGCCCCTTCTCTTGCTCTCTTCATCCTCACGCTTAAACTTGCCATAATCTCCTCTCCAGTTCACTCCTTCCCTCTCATCCTTTGGCTGAGCGCATGAGGAATGACTCTTCCTGCCCGGCTTCACTCTCTCCTGACAGCTCCAGCCTTGTTAGAAGTGCAGAGTGAGATGTTCACTTTCACAGAACCGCAGCAGCAGCAGCTGTTGGGTTTGCTTTTTTTTAAACTTGTATCTTTTACTTTCCCCCTGGAGGATGGGCGTATATAAACACTTCATCATGCGGGGATGATCATTAAAAAGAGGGCTGCCAGCACCAAAACATCTCTCTTCCAAACTTTGTGCATGTCTGTTTTTATCCCGAGGACACTGCCGAGGCTTCCAAATATTCGCTCCTGAACTTCGTCTGTTGAAAACTCTCTGCTCAATAACAGCTTGTCAAGATGCGCGGCCTCCCTTTGAATGGTCCCCGCCTTTACTTTAACTTCCCAATTACTCCATCCTGCTTCGTGTTTCCAGTAAATGAGCCCATTAAATATCTTTAAGATTACAAATCAAAGTAACTGCCAATTAGGATTTACCTAATTGTCCAAAAAAAAAAAAAAAAAAAAAAGTAGGATCTGATGATTTCTTGCTTATTTTTGGGCCAAGCTGAAGGCTCAAAATACTAACCTTGCTTTTCTCAGATTTATATCAGCAACCAGGGGGGAAACAGGCAACATTAGCCTTTCGTGACTTTAAAAAGTGAAGGTCTGCAGTCTTTTAAATATTTTCTGAGATGTGGAAGCAAAGACATGGTTCGCGCTGTAGCTGCAGCAAGAATGTTGCACATTTGAATCCCCTGGGGTTCCATGGTCGTTGTCCTTCAGTCCAAACACCTGTATCTTGGGTGCCCACAGGTGAGTGTGTGTCTGTAAACACCACCCAAAGCCTGGACCACACATAGGGAGAAACAAAGGAGGGATAGGAGCGATGCTGGCTTGCATGTCTGGTTCTGTTCTTGAGCAGGCCCATCGTTCCCGTTTTGGGGGCAGCCTCGACCAGGAGCAGGACCCAGCCCCCTTCCCCTGGCCTGGCTGCTGGATAGAGTCCTTTAGTCAGGTCTGCTGAGAGACCAGCTCAGTCGTCCTCTGATAGGTCACGGCGAGGTGCCATCGCACAGGGAGACGAGAATCAGACATTTGTGTCAGGAAAACAGAGATTTATCAAAAAGCGGCTGAAGTGAATTGGAAAGGGAAGCTTGCCATGTTATAAATGTCTGTTTAGTTTATAGCATGATGTATGGAAACACCCCTGGGCTAAACCAAACTCTGAGATGCCGTGGCCATTTAAAAAAGAGGAGTAAATCAAAACCTGCCACAGGGGATAGGAGTCCATTTTCTCAGTCTCCATCACTATACAGAGCAGTGGTGGTCCAATATATGGACGACTCTGTGGGTTTCTTTAATTTGGTGGGGAAAACAGGTCTGCCTGGTGTCAACTCCTGCTACTGCGGTGGGTGTCATGGAGAGAACACGCAGAGCTGTCACACTGACAGTGCTGAGGAGGAACTTGGTTAACAATGCACACCTTAGACACCTCAGAATTTAATGCAGATCCAAGCATTTTGCAAATCCAGGACAGTGGTTCCAAGGCACTCAAAACTGATCACACCATTAATCATTGGAGATTATTTTTCAATGGCTCACCTATTCAACCAGGCTAAAATATGCACATATATGCTGACAAGTCAGCCTGTGCAACTGTCATGTCTGATCCCTGCACCATGATAAACTTATTCATTAATCTGCCTAATTAAAGATGGCAAATCAGTGATCACTGTGGGACGCCCTCATAAAACTAAAATTTGTCTTCTTTCTGTTTTTCCCAGACAAAAGGGCGTCGGTGTGGAAAAGCTGAACGACAAATCAAAACCGTGAAAATCAGACTCTCTGTACAGAAATGTACGTTTTCACATTACAAGTCAGAACAAGCTCTTTGGTTGAATGCACCCACACCTCCTTTAACAGAAGCGTTTTCATTTGGACTTCTGCTGCCCCCTACTGGCAAGGATGGCATTACCACAAGAAAAAAGAGGCAGCGCTGCAGCAGAGCTCAGAAGCACTGCGGCGCTGCTTCATCAAGCAGATGAGCAAATAGATTTGAGGCTCTCATATATGTGTGTGTGTGTGTGTGTGTGTGTAAACCTGTGAGAGGGGATTTCACCATAAATATTTATGTCTGGCAAACAGATCAATGGCTATTAAAAAGGTCAAGGGGAGATGATGATGGATACTGGCTTTGTGTATTGATAAAGTCCGACCATGCTGATAAATTGCAACTACATTTTTGTGCATACATACAGTATGTGCACGCACAAACACACACGTAGGCACACACAGAGGGCAAATGATAGGGATTAATTCATTGATCACGCTTAATCTGTCATAATTAATTCCATAGGAACAACTGTGATGAGAGCATGCCTCCATTAAAGAGATAAATTATTCAGCGAGAGGAGGAGGTAGACCCAAGATAAATGAGTGTGGGAGGCCGCTTCCAGCAGTCACGGGCCGAGGCTAATTACAGGCTTTTCATGGAAACTAGCACAGGTTAACTTACAGTTACAAACAGAAATACCACGCAACTGTAATTGGATGCTCGGGTTAACGCAACGGGTTCACGAAAGCACTCGCGCTTCATTAAGCTTGACTTTGACTAAAGGTCAAGTGATGGCACATCCTGAGTTATCACAATCTGACCCATCTGCTTTAAAACTGTTGCTCGTTTTTAGCATAGCAGAGCCAGTCCCTCTTAAACAGTAGATCCCAGAGGGTCTATACTTCAAGCCAAGTGCATGTTTGTTTAAGTGAACACTGAAGCGGCACAATTATCCTCTCTAACAGCAAGGTGTTCTCATATAAAAGAAGCTAACTGTACAAAAAGGAATGTTAAGAGATCATCAACCTGATGGTACACGATGACAGATGTAGAGGACGTGGAGGGTTGTTTGTGTGTGTGTGTGTGTGTGTGTGTGTGTGTGTGTGTGTGTGTGCATGTACAGCAGCGGTGTCAGCTAGCTAGAGATCAATCCTGACATTAAAATAAAAGCAGTGAGCAGCCACAGATGTCTCAGTGATCAGAGGATGACTCTGCCTTCAGAAGAAGGTTTCTCTGCACAGCGGACAGGTGGACTTGTTGCTGGAAGTGAACCATTTGTACTGCAGAAAGAGGGGAAGATAAAAAAAAACAGTGACAACAGAACAGTAGTAGTAGAACAGTTAAAAGCCTACAGTCATTTGCATACATAGACTAGATTTGAACATGGAGATTCTGAAGGCTACATAATGAAAGTGCTGTGTTTCTCACTAGTAATCTACACAAATCATCATCTCACCAAACAGGCCGAGTGGAACTTCTTTTTGCAGGTCCGGCAAGCCTTCTTGGGCAGGGAGTAGTTGGAGCCGTGGATAACAGAGAAGCAGATCATGCAGTCTTCAACTCCCTCAAAGCGCTTGTCCACGTTGTTCTTCCACAGAGTCAGGCCCTCCATTATGCTGCCATTCTGAAGAGAGTTATGCTCATGGCTCTCAATGAATCTTTATTTGCTCCAGACTCAGATTGATTTATATTTGAAGTATATATTATAAGCAGCGTTTATAGCGGCTACAAATTTGTCTTCTTACCTGATGTGTGAGATAGGTGCTCAACTGCAGCATCCAGTTCCTCCACTGCTGTAAGGCGATGCCCACGCGCCTCCCACTATCTACAGCGATGGAGCCCAGAGGATAATTCTGTGGGAGCTGTATCACCAGCTCAATGAAGATATCATCCACAGAATAGGTAGCGATCACTTCCCGCGCTGCCGAGCGAGCTTTCACCTGCAGCAAAACACAGATGTGCTGTTTGATTTTGCAATTCTGGACAAATAACCTGCGTAAAGACCTTCAATGTTGGGTTCAGAGCACAGAATCTTGTTTCTTACAGCCTGAGAGGTAGGTTTTCATGTGTCTTTTACAGAGATAGGCTTCAGTCTGAACACTACTATAAGCCTCGGGTTGCTGGAGAGCAGCAATGACATTTTGAAATTTCTTCTTTCACTTTGTAATTTTTAGGGACTGAGTGTAGATTAATGACAGCTAACAGAAAGGAAGGGGTATCAAAGAATGCAGCCTTACTGTAAGTGATAAACAGAATCGATGAACAACTTACAGCCATGCTGTCAGACAATTGATTGCTGGATTGGACGGATGAGATTTCCTGTGCCGACAGAGCAGGGCTAATGTATTTCACAGTGAACTTCTCCACAACTGTGCTCACTCTCTTCTCCTGACTGTTCCACCACAGCCGCACCATGGCGGGCATGTCCTGCAGCGTACTGTAGTACACACTGCAGGCCAGGTGGGGGAGCTCACACTTCAAATTCACACTTTCTGCTGAGAAACAAACACAACAGAGGAAATTAAAGAAATGTCAAAGCCCACAACAGGAATCAAAGTGCACACTCGCGCGCGTGCGTGCGTGTTTTACTGACTGTCAACATCTAGAGAAAGGGTCTCAGTGAAGAAGGTTTTGCTCTCCTTCGTCTCTGTCCCCTGGTCTGGGTAGATGGGGTTCTCAGGCATCAGTTTGAAAAGGAAAAGAAGAAGTTTGTTGAGGGAGCCATTTCTTTTCAGGTACTGGGCATACAGAGCACGCAGCTAGAAACAAACACAGCAGATGATATATTACACCAGCCATAACACTAAAGGAGACAATCTGTACAATTATAACACTAAACTAAAGCAGCAATAACATCTGAGGTCTCACATTGGTTGGTGAGGATTTAAAAAAAGTAAGGAGCAGCTTCCAGGCTAGTAGGTAGGCTAAGATGCAGGAGTACTCCATACTGAGAGGCTGCACCACTGCGAACTCTCCCACTTGAACTCCTGCCAGGATGTTTTCACAGAGGTCCTCACAAGTCGAGAGAATGGCCATCAGTGATGCTGGAGGAGAACTGCACAAAGAAAGTTACAGAACTGTCAGCACCGTTGAAACATCGCTAATACATATTTTAAATGACATTTGCACTAAGAATTAAAGAACCACCCCCCAGATGATGAATCCTAGAGACTTACAGACAAGGTTCATCTTCTTCATCATCGAGTTTGTGGTCTCTGTCCCACGCAGGCAGTTCAGGCATGATCCTGGAATGACAATTAAATCATAATGGAAATGTGATTAAGTTTAAACTAGTATAGGACCCCAAAGATGGCAGAAAGTAAACCTTTACTTGTCTAACAGGTGGTAGGTGGTGATCTGCAGAGGTCTGGCTTTAAACAGAAGCTGTGGACAGAAGGTGTTGAGCAGCGTCTGGAGACCGTCGGGCAAATTAGTTTTCTGGCTCGCTATGAAGCGTGGCCGCAGGCTGTTGTGCATTAGCTTCTGGACAGGCACGTAAGTCAGAGCCTGGCCAACTGATTGAAGGACCACCAAAGGGAACACTGGGTCATCCGGTTCAGAGAAGGCATCTGTTTACAGACCAATAAGAAAGAAGAAATCAAGCCACTCTATATAGACCACTCCTAGGTAATTCAAGTTACTTTAAGCAGGAATGGATCATACCTGTGATACTGATTGGGAGAGGCAACATCACATTGAAAATTCCATCTATGAAGAAGTCTGTCCATTCCCCAGACAGCTCTGGTGGCAGCTTCTCCAGCACATCAGGTGGCGATCTGGTGAAGAACTGGTTCAAACTCGTAATGAGTGCAGCGTCTTCACACAAAAACAGCTGTACCCACGGGTTCCACAGGCTTCTCACATTCTCTTTTGCAACCTAAAGTAATAATTAAAAAACAAAATACCCACATATTATCCTGGCACTGACAGTCTTTACAGAATTTGTTAATTGGAACATCAGGGACAAAACTCATAGTCTGACTTAAAAAAAAAAAAAAGTATGGCAAACACTTTACCTCTAACCATGCTAACATGGAGCAGAGCAGGAAGTCCCACTGGCTGCTCTCAAGAACTGTTGGACGATGAGTCACCAGCCAAGAGAAGAGACGCATCATTTCCACAGTTAAATTCAGCTCTTGAGTCGTTGCTTTGGACAGATCACTAAAAAGCAAACATTACACAAAACATTTGCTTTTGTAATAAAACGGTGCAATTTGACTCAGTAAAATGTAATGACTGAATTAAAAGAAGGTTAAACCCACGAAATGAAAATAAAACTGTCTCCGTACGACAAAACATATTTACAGTAAAATTAAAGTCTGGAAATAAGACAAACAATGACTTCAAGACATGCTACTACCTGTCAAAGAGGAACCAGTTCTCATTGGTGCTCCTCCACTCCATCATGGTGGCCAAAACAGACTGGAGCACCTCATTCTGCACCGGGGTGTTGGCCTTCAGACAGCACAGCAGAACTGCCAGGCACTCGTACACGTCTGTGACACACAGCATGAACTTCTAGTCCAGGCTAACGAACGTTGTGTGTGTGTGTGTGTGCGTGCGTGTGTGTGTGTGTGTGTGTGTGTCCTCACTATTAGTTCCATGCCAGTTGATGATTCCGTTTATAGCCAAAGCAATGAGGGTCTCTTTGTCTTCTTTGGCCATGAAGGGGCAGAGCACCTGGACTGTGTTCAGTCCGCTTTGTGAACCTGATAACAAACTGAGCAAATACAGAATTTAATATACAACAGTGAGAAATGAATAACTTTAAATATACTGCAAAACTGAGTTGCTTAAAATAGTAGGAACCTGTCTGCAGTGCTGTAAAGCTTCCTCAGTTTTGCACTGTGAGTCTCTGACAACTTGTTGACGTGTATGTAGTCTCCGAGAGTCAGAGACCAGAGGTCTCCGTCTGCAACTGACCTACAGGACAAAAATACAACACAAATAATGGTAAAAATGATAATACGTAGATAACATATTAGCAAATATCTTCATAAGTATAAGCTGACCAACAGGAATATTCATTTCATTTATCAGTGGCTATAAAATAGTATCATTCACCTTGAGTAAAGTGTCTCCAGCACATCTTCCAATGGAAGCAGGTTGTAAAGATGCCCTGGCAGTCCCCAGTCCGCAAGCAGGCTGTGATATGAAGCCACTAAAGCAGGGTTATACCCTACTTCCTTGCACCACTGCAGTGTATACAGCAACTCTGAAACTGCCAAAACATAGCACATATATATGAGCACATAAAAATATATCAAACATTGTTATGCCAGAAAAGACAGATTCTCATATGTACCTGTGTACATCAGGTTTTGCTGATGTGAGGGACAATCTTCTTCCTGTTTAGATGGACTGAATGCAGAAAGCTGGGCCACCTTACCCAGCATGGCAGTGGCACAGAGGTGAGCAGGTAGCCTTGTTGACACCTTCGATTTCCAGACGTCCACAGAAGATTGTTCACAAACTCCTCGGTAGCAGTTGGACAATAAGGGGGATTTCACCCACTAAAGAGTATATCAACACAAGAGAACGTTTAATGTGGATGATTTAATTCAAGTGCTGTTTATCGTCTTCTGAGAATGTCTTTACAGCCAATAAAGGATGCTAATTAAATTAATTTTCTTTCCTCAATGACAATTAAAGAAATGACTTTCTCACCTGAAGTGGCAAGTCCTGTCTGATTCTTTTCCACTGTGGCTGGCTGGGCATTAACTTGCTCAAGAAGTGTACAAGCAGTGGTGAGTCATGACCACTGGAAGCAACTACTGTCTCCACTATGGTCTGGACAGCTCGAACTAAAACCCTAAAACTAAAAAAAGCAAAACAAAGTTTTAAAAAAGGTCAGAAATTTACTTTATAAGAACAGCACATTCTACAATGGAATTTTATGTACCTTTCGATGTCCAGAGAGCTTGTCAGAATTTGCTGTTTCACCCACACAGCAGCACTGTGCAAGAAACTGCCTTCTTGGATTTCACATCTAGAGTCTTGAGCCAGTGACTGGACCCCAGCTTGACACACCGCCCACAGCTTTTGTAAAAGGGTGTCTTTCAATGCAGAAACAACCATTGTCATTTTGTTAAAGTGACAAATTTCATGTGTATGATACACAGTACCTACCAGTCAGGAGGCTGCGAGTTTGATCTTGGGCAGTGAATTGGAACACAGTAAACAACAGATCCTGAGCAGAGAGTAATGAAAAGCAGTCTTGTACAGTGGAGAAGAACGTGAAAGTCACATCACAGATGAAGGAAATTAGTGGCCGCAAGTTGCCTTCATCTGATAAACACTTTGTCTTGGTTAGAGTAATGTGGAGCTTCTCTAATATCTTCTCCATGTACACCTCCCCGATCAGAGACTCTGTGCAAACAGAAAGACATAGAGAATTATTTGTTAAAAATTTGACAACACCGTGGAGAATTTAGAAAAGGAAAAATAATATTGGGTATTTTTTTCACCATTGTTGTGGTTCTGAGAAAGAACCAGACTGATCAGTGCCCAGCGATGATCGCCTGCTGAATATGCAGAAATCGGGGAGCTGCCGTCGATCCTGCACAGCTCCTCAATAAGTCCCAGGAGCTGCTCGCCCAGAACTGGACCCTTCAGCCAATCACCACAACTTTTAAGAGTCCTGGGATCTGCACATGCCTGTCAGAATGCCGGTCGGAATTAGTGATAACGTAATCAAAATTTAGGTAAAATATTTCAACAAAAAAGTGTACAAACATAATAAATACCCTCTGTATGATTTGCAGAATAATTCCCCATGGCAATTCCATCTAAGAAACAGAAGAATATGAGCGGAAGTAAAGAACTACAAAAGTTGATCTGACTCATTTCATCAACTTTCGTTACCATGGAGATGTGGTTGAGGATGCAGGTGGTCTCCTGGCCGCTGCAGCAGGACAGCGAGCTGAAGATAATTTCCACCAGATGCTCGGTGTCAGTTCGCCTCTTCTCACTCAGCCACAGCACCACCTGTTCTAGCAGGAACTGCACGGCAGGATTTTTCACCGGATACTGCTGCTCAGTGTTGGTTAATTTATCATCCACCAGCGTCTGCAAAGAGCAGAAATTAAGAGGTTGAGAACTGGCCACACATCTGACTATAGAGTGACAGATATATGCAAAGAAATGATCACCAGTCTCACCTTAAAGACTCTGGGTGTGTGGAAAGAGCGCAGTAGCAGGGAAAGGAAAACAAGATGTGTCTCTGACTTGTTGTCGTTCACGTGCACCAGGCACAGCTGAACCAGCTGACAAACCAAATCTTCCAAATGTTCAGTCTTGAGGGACCCAAACACTGGCTCTTCTACAGGCTCCGACACTGTGAGTGCAGTGTTTTCAACACTGCCCACCTTGACTTCAGTGTTCTCACTGTCTTCTTCTTCTTCCAAACAGATCCTAACGGATTTCTTCTTCTGAGGATGCCTTTTATTTCCTATCTCAGGGTGACACATTACCTGTAGACGAAAGGTAAAATAAATGTTCTCAAGACTTTCCGTCAGTTTGAACCAAATGAATGCATGTCTAAATCACCCCACTGATGTGAAACAGGACACTGTGTACTGAAGTACCATGGGACCCACCTGCAGCAAGGTGGCCATTCCCTCCAGAAGTTGCAGATCTGCTTCCTCAGTGTTGACGTAACGCACAAACAAAATTCGAAGCTCCTTCCAGAAGTCTGCCAGAAGCACCTGAAACATATCCCTGTTGCTGCTGGCATCATCACCATGTAAGCCGGCCTTGTTCTCCCAAGACCAAAGCATTTCCGTGACTACGAGGAACAGAGGACCATTCCGTAAGGAGGGACTGCCCAGAGCCTTCTCAAGCAGAGGAAGCAGCTACAAATAAATCAGGCAGATTAAACAGTGTAAAAAAGACAGGGACAATGGTAGAGTTTCCCTCAGCACACCTTCTGTGATATCAGCATGGTCCTCAATATCTTCTGATCTTCATCGGTGTGGTGCGCTATGCAGTACCTCAAACACTCAACCACAGAAGTAACGATGACTGCACTCTCCGATGGGCTGGATGCTGCTCGCTCACTGGACAGACTGAGACACAAAAATACCCAAGCTTATGGAATCTAATGGAGAAATTCGTGACCAACAGAAAGATTTTCAACCAATCTCTGCAAAAAATCAAACAAATAATCACGATGAAGTCTTAATCAGGCAACTTACCCCTGTATAAATGAAGTGAAGAAGGTGCTATAGAAGTCCAAGCTTGGATGAGTGATCTCTTGGGGCAGTTTGCTCAGGAGTGGCATTAAATTAGGGTGGAGGGCTTTAGCCATGCCTTTGCCTCCCTCTTTAAGGAGTGCCCAGAGTTTTGGTAAGAAGCCCTTCTTAGCATTCACGTGTGTCCAGCAATCCTACAGTAAAGAAAAAACATAATTACACATTTGCATCTTTCAGAATCCCCTTACCATCAAATCTGAAGATTGTAAAATGACATTTACACATTTAAACTGTGAGTGAGTAGAATCCATGACAGCGATATAACTGAAAACACATGCTTACAGGGACCGTAGACACAACGTGAAGAACAGCTTCCCAAACAGAGGGCAGCACTGCAGGGTCTGTGTCATCAATGTTGAGGAGGACAGCAGGGCAGAGTAGAGCCGCCTGAGTCACAACCAGCCCAGGAGTAAACTCACACAGAGCACACACAAGCTGGAAAAAAGCCCCTCGCACCTGTAGAACAGCATGTAACAAATTAGTGCATGATGCTTGTCATCACTTCTTTTCACTGCACACATTTTTAACTTTTTAAATCAATTCCATTCTACCTGTGCCGTTTTGTGTTTGCTGTACTTCCAAAACTTCCCAGAATTCACCAGATCTGATAGCTTTTGCTCCAGGGCAGTTGTGTCAGTCGGCTGTACCAGTGACAGCAGTCTCTTTACCCCCAAAAGGGAACAGGTCAGCATACGCACATACTTGGCTTCTCTCTCCTCAGCTGTCACACTTCTATAGAAAGAAAAGAACATGTGACTGACAGGATTTTCTATCATTTTATCTATAGAATGAACACCAAAATGAACAACTAAATGAGCATTTATCTTACTGGGGATCACTGAGTGTGTCAGCTGTCTCCTTTAACAAGATATCTTGAATAACCTGCAACAGAGAATCATAGCCTAAATTTAATATAAAGAAAAAAACATGTTTTACACAGTTGCCGTTATTACTCACATTAAGGATCTCATCCTTGCAGAAGCTGAGAGCTTCTGGCTGCTTGGAAGGGGAGAAAGCAGCCTGAAAGGCCTGACATGCAGCTGAAGCAGACGGTGTGTAAGGGTCACACTGGGACAGAATCCAATGTCCCATCAGGCTCTTCAAAAACGGGGCAAGGCTGCGACCCACCTTCAAAACCAGTTGCTGAAAAGCTTGTTGGGTCGCCTCCCTGATACGCCGATCATGGTCCTGATTGAGCAACACCAAAAGTATAATCGTGTAGTTGCACCTCATGCAAGATATACAAAATAATGTGCTGGTAATCCATGTTTGTCTGTAACATGAACATGGTCAAGGAACAACTCACCACTGAAATTTTGCAGTAAATTTTGGACCAGTATGGTAGGACCCCCTTAACCACTTCTGAATCTTGCTCCTGGCACATGGACGCAAAGTCCTGCACAGCCTAACAAATACAGGCAACATTGAAACAATCAAAAATACAATCAACATGACGTAGTTATGGTTTTAATATGTACAAGACTGTTTTACTCTGTGGTTGGTTTGGGTTTGTTATTTACAAGGAGTTGGTAATAGAGGATCATAAAGTTCAATCCTACCTTTAACCTGGTGGTGACGTCTCTCTTGGACATTTTTCTGAGCACCAGGCGAAACTCGGCATCTACGAGGTTGTCGATCTCGTCCACGCCGTGGACAGCAGGGACATAGCTCAGATCCAAATTTGCGGTTGTATCGAAGCCCACAAACCCAGGGATGACCCCACTTTCACGACTGAGGGCCTCAGCAGCTCGGCTGCTACTGGAAGGCTGGTAGACATAAAACAGAATGTTAAACTGGCGTGAAAACATACAGTACAACTCAGGTAAAGATATGAGTCAGAAGAAAAGGAGTTAAACGTTCTTCCAGTCACGCCGCTAGCTATTAGGTTATATTAGCTCGCCGTTTGCTACCAATGGTCCTAAATATAAAGTCACATTTCGAAAAACTTGTACAAACCCGAACATTTCCTTTAGTCCGCTGTTTATTTTTACCACCCATGATTACGTGTCAATTATAAAAGTATCAAGCAGCAGTAACCATAGGTTAGCCATTACATATGACTTCAATATTACGAGTTCTTCTTTTATGTGTGGGGGCACTGACAGGCCATGCTTTTGTGATTATCTCCCCCTGCTGGTGTGGAGTGTGAAGCAAATAAACATGTTTACATTAGTTAACCGGGAGTAACACGCTATAACAAATGATTTAACAGACGGTGTACTTTTTTTTTGTTTTTTGTCTTTTATCAGATTCAAGATTTCCTTGTCTTCTCCATCACTTTCATTATGGCAGGCAACATGTCATGTCAAAAGGGTGAAAAAGATACGTGGTACTACTTACCAACACATTTACGTCAAAGACTACACGGATTATCGATCATACATTGATTAACCCGACGTTACAAACGACGGCTGCTAATTAGTCTCATGCTGCCATCTACTGTCCAATATCTGTCATAGCAGGCTTCTCCTCATCTCGACATTTGCCTTTCAAATACTACTTATTCAGTTAAAAATTAAATATCCTTGTGAGATTCTGCACAAGTAACACTATATTAGTAGGTGTTGCATAAATAATTACACATATTATGACAGATTTCACAGCAACTTCTTATATATTAAATAAATAGCATAAAAATAAAATAATAAAACAATCAGATTGAATTTATTATTTTATTTAGGGACAAAGACCTTTTTATGCCCAGACAAATCCATAAACAATGTGGGCTTTATGCAAAGTCTTCACCTTGTCAGACATGACTACAGATTGAAAAGGATTACCCAATGGCCCTTTTAAAAGGTTTTGATCATAGATAGTTCACACCTTTAATTTATGAGACCATTTTTCCAGCTAACCTTTATCATATTTCTTCATTTAGAGAAAAATGCTTTCCTGCAAACCAGAGGTAGAACATAAACTAAGTTGTAGAATGCAGTAGCAGCAAATATGATAAAGTTATTGTCTCCGCAGTTCTCACTGCATTATCCATTCAGAATTTCTAGCAGATGTAGTATAATACTGTACTTATATTCTTACACAATATTCACCATTAAAGACAACAAACCTCTTACAAAATTAGCATAGGAAATTACATAAATGAAACACATTAACTGCATAATTAAGTGCAGCCAAAGTTAGAGTTGTGCAAGTATTGTTTAATCTTGGTTACCGGTAAATGATGACAAGTTTGCTTTGGCAGAAAATGATGCCTTTTTTCACTGCAGTACCAATTTTATGACGCATAAATTCAGTTTATATATTATTTATGTCCAGGCAGACCTTTGAATCTCAACTGGCTCATTTCTACTCTTCAAAATACAATATCATGTTTGGTTTAAAAATTTGTGGTCCTGTTTCACACAAAACCGACACTAAAACAAATATGCTATAAGGCTATCCTGCCACTGCCATGGCAACCTACGGTATCATTAGATGCAACACAAAGAGGCTGATGATGGCTGTAATTAAAGTTTCATGATAGTAGGCGATTTCATGGCAGCGAGATCTATTATTAGACGGGTTAGGATTTAGTTTTTAAAATTATTTGTGTGTCTATGAAGCTGCATAATTATAGTTTATCATCATAGATCCTCATTAATGTTTAAAAAGTAGACATTTACCAATCTTTAGGGAGGGATTAGTAATTCACAATCATGTACTAGTGTGATGATGATGGTGGTGATTGGTTTGTAAGTTTTACCTTTTTTTGTGAAATTCAAGTTGAGCTCAGTGAGAACAACCAACAGAGGACTGGTGAAACAAAATACATGTACAATCAGTGAATAAGAGGAACACTTCTGCACCATAAAAGGATGCTTTTCATTGTTCCACAAACCACTTCTAACTATTTTTTAAAAGACATCTTATTTATATTCACCACCATCACTTTCAGTCTCGGTCAGTGTTCTTGTGCAGTGTTACAACTGAAACTCAACCCCCTTTATCCTGTAAAAAATACACCCTGACTACCTCTGAGCCTTTAAATCATCCTAGAAAAAAGAAACTGTCCAGTTCCTGTTGAAGTAACCCTAAATGACTGCACATCATCCAAGAGTGATGTCAGCTCCTGGCGGAAGCACGCTGGTGAAATGAGGGTCTAGTCGTGGCACAAAGCCTTTGAAATCTCTGGAGGCATGAGTCCCAAACACGTCCAGGACCTTCCTATTCATCAGAGCAAACCTGGACAAGAAACAGGAAACAGGAAGGCTTGGAACATCTTCTGATGGCAATCCAAAACATCCATGAAATAAGCATCTTAGTAACATGTGAGATCTATATCATATTTCCTGCATGTCATTGACATGTTGGGGCACACAGTCGTACCTGCCCTGTGTCAGGCGCAGCAGGAACTTCCAGTACGTAGGCCTGAGGTTCTGGACTTCCATCACAGCCTGTTTAATGTAGATTTATCATCACTAAAACAAATATTTGTGTTGAGCATATTTACACATACATCCATTTTAAGTTTAATGTGGCCTGAAGCAGGTAAAACAGTTCAGACTACAGTGGAAGCTGGGCTGGAGCTTAAATAAAGATGTTTGGAATAAAGCGGTGAGGCGTGTGTGTGTGGGCTCGCTCATCGGTTCAGCCTCACGGCGTGTGTTTGGCACTTACAGCTTGGAAACAAATAGCAGTGGAGATGGCGTAGAGAACGGTGTCAGCGTGGGGAAAGTAGGGGAACCGCCCTGCCTCAATCCCTTTGAAGTACATGGTCTGAAAAGAGAGCGCAAGTGTCGCTGGTGTTTTGCCTGGTGTTTGCTGTGACACGGGATTACTTTACCTCCATCAGTTTTGTAAAGAGGTACATGGATATGGTGGTACTTCTGTAGAAGAACATTGATGTTCCAGCCAGGAAGCCTGAGAGGACACGGAGGATCAGATGGACGCAAGTGTCACACAGCAGAGATGCTAGCGAGTTTCTGTTTGACAGTTGGAACAATCGGGCCCCACCTGCGATTAACGCATGGAGCTCATCATCAATGTTCCGCATCCAGCGTAACAAGCAGCTGGTCACCTGAGCCAAAGAGAACCACATGAAAACAAGAAACCAGAGCGACTCTGGTACAGTAACTACAGAGACCAGACACAAGTGGAGATCAACCTTGTATATGCTGACGAATGATCCTAGAAAGGCCCCTAACTGGAAGTTCTCTTTGTTGTAGAAGAGCGAGAGAATCCGCGAGGGTTTGGAGAACATCTGTCTGAATACTGAAGGCACTTTAAGACAGCACTGAATCAGGTAGCCAACACTAAACATCCTGACGAAACCCTGGAGAAGGCAGGGATATACATGAAATACTGTTATTAGGATGAAATCGAAAAGGAATCCACCGTTGTAAAACCGCTGGCTCACTTTAATGCAGTAGGAGATGCAGTTGTCCTGGTAATGTTTACAACATCTGTGCCTGGGACCCTTTTTGCATCTGCAAATGATCAGGAGAAGAAGTCAGATCTGTGGATGCTGAGGGAGCCGTGCTGTGTGTGAATGGCCCTCACATCGACTCCAGCAGGTTTTTGGTGTACGCCTGCAGCGTCTTCCTGCCGACCTCAGGCCTTCCTGCCGTGTCCTCCGCCTCTACAGCTCGGACCGTCCTCTCGGGCGGCCTCGGGCAGCCGCGCTCGGCCGTGACGGTGTGAGTGGGGATCTCTTCTTTCCCAATGATAAACCTGAGACGGACAAGGAGCAGAACTTTTAGAAAGCACGACTAAATCGGTCAAGGTGGCGGCTGGAATATGGCCGACTCACTTTAATGCAGAAAACGCAAAGCCTTTGAGGCCGTCTTTACTCCTGCAGGATGAAACGCAACATTCTCCTTAGTTATATGTAAAAATGACCATTGTTGATAATTTAGAGAGGTCTGACCTGAAGAAGAACATGAAGAGCGAAGCAGTTATGCAGAATAGGAGCACCTGATGGAGGGAAATTAGTTCAGGGAAGCATATTAAAGAAGCTCAGGTATTCTGACTTCATCAGTGAAGAGGATTGTTGATCACACTTCACTTTGAAATCAGCCAGATCTCATTTTTTCCAAGGTACCTCTCCATGTTTAATGGGTCTGACGAAGCCTCGGGTCACTGCCATCCGGAACAAAGTCTCAGTGGCCTAACAAGAATATTACACTTTTAAAAACACATATGTGACCAACACACACAATCGTGTTCACAGTGAATCTGAGGCACAATGGAGGAGCCTGGAAATGCTCTTACAAGGTTTGCCATGTATATCGTCAGCAGGCCTCTCCTGGTGGGGGGGTGGGGGGGGGGGGGTATAAATAAAGATTACATGAGTTGCTAACAAAAGACACGCAATATTTTTTAAGGATTGCTCAATGTCCGAGCCATAACAGGAAACTCACCTGCTCTTGCGCTCCACAAGGATGGCGAGATAGGAAGCAGGCAGTGCTGAGCCGAACCCAAGTGACCAGGAGTAGAAGCCCCCCAGCAGTTTCCTGAAGCCAGAGAGATACAGTGTTGGTTGGTTTTCTGTTACCGAGCAGCAGCACTGACAGTAAAGCAGGCAGATCACAGTTCAGACCAGTCTTGTCCTTCCTGTCAATGCAAATATTCAATAACTAACCTGAGTATGCAGAAGAAAACAATGTAGAGACCCCCATTGGCGGTGAGGAAAGAGGTGGACCACAAAATCTCAGGAATGAGCCGTTTTAAATAATAATCCTTCTTCCTTCTTCTTAGCACTGCTGCAATCTGCAGTAAGTGACAATAGCAGATGCAACTGTTCACACTCCGTTACAAAAATGCTGCAACCAATTAATCAACCAATAAGTCTGCATTAAAAGATCCGGAGTTTCACTCTGTGTAAATTAAACATAATAACTTCCACTTTTTGTGTTTCACATAAAGATTCTCATGGATCCTAAATATTTGGTCAAACTAGTTATTCCAGCTTTTGTTTAGAAAAGTTAACAGATGGTGTTTACAGTTTGCTGCTAACTAGCCAGCAGTGATTAAGGTCAGCTTTTGTGTTGAGTTGTAATTCGTAACGCGATTAATGCAACGTTTAGGCCCTTTAACCAAGTTTACACACGTCCATAAACTTGACCTTAGCCCTCTGGAGAAGGTTAGGTAATGTTTACAAGGATTCTCAGAACTAGTTAGGCTAACTTAGCTAAATTTAGCCGCTGTGTGTGCAAGAACATGATCTGCGGATCACCAGAGCTGACGTACCAGATAAAGAGGGACGTAAATTTTGAAGGAAACCTCCAGAGCGCTCCTGGAAACGTCCAGAGCAGACTGCACGCACGACGGGTTCCAGGTGTGGCCGATCTCGTAGCAGCTGTGGGGTATTTTACTGAGCACAGCCATGTCTGACCACCATGGACAGTAGTCACTGACAACCCGCAGCAGGAAGACAGCGCCGTGGCGCGCTTGCGTGCTCGTTCACTAATTCGGATGACGTCACCGCGCACTACGGATGTGCGAAAACGAAAAAAAAGCCAGCCCTTCTACACAGGTATAATATATTTGTAACATATTTATAATAATATTTCTATTAATACAATTGTTTATTGTTGTAAATTGATTATTATTTAATTGTTGTTGTTGTTATTTAACTTTTTCCTCAAACATTTCTAACAGAGATGTTTAACATACTTGAACAATTACGAATCCGTTATTTGTTTTTATTTTTATTTGTTTTTATTTTCATGGTTTTACCATGCCTTCTCCTTTAATAACACTAAATAAATACATCACACTTTGAGTAAACATATAATCAGTTTCAGTATTTTTTTGTTTGTTTGTTTGTTTGTTTGTTTGTTTGTTTGTTTGTTTGTTTGTTTGTTTGTTTGTTTGTTTGTAGTTAAAATATGCCTCTAAAAAAGCAGCTATTCTTTTAAAGTATATGGAAAATATTTTATTATGGAAAATGACAGCCAATTTGGGAACCCGGTGGGGCATGAGTTTGCGTTTTATTTTAGGTGGGTCGATTACACTGATTTCCCAATTGGGCGATTATGTTACATGTAATGGTAATAAGACGAGAAGCTGGAGCTGTTATTATCTGTGTATGCTACCGTCTGACACCGGTAGAGGTGGTTAGTGTTTTTTTGCAGAATTTCATAAATCCTGCGTGCTTTCGGTTTTGTTTACAGCTCTATTGCACAGCTTCCTTCGCGCCCATTAGCAGTTCCGCTCTTGGTCTCTCGGCGCAGAAACGGCTCAACACATTCCCGGCGCGACCCTCCGAGCATGGATCGGACTTTAGAGCTGTTGGCCACTTTTTTACTTTTCGTAGCCTTTCCCGGTGCGGAGGCGAAGCAGAGAGTTTACTACATCGGGATTGTCGAGGACACGTGGGATTATGCGCCCAGTGGGAAAAACCTCCTAACTGGAAAAGATATCGCAGATGACGAGTGAGTCTATGGTGTTTCTACAAGATGTGTGTGTCTTCTTTTATAAGTCTGTTGCTGTCAAATGATGCCATGTGAATCCGCTGAGCTTAACGCAAACTCCAGTAAGACAGAGCTTCGGGTCGAAATTCTATGTCATCTTGCGAGGGTGTGAGAGCGTCTAGACCTCTGAATAATGCTGTTTACCTGCAGGCAGTAAGAGACAGTTGTGGGTGCTGTGAGGCTTTCTTTCATCAGCAAACCCAAAGACCAACAGCAAATATGACAAGGACAGTTACACCTCAGAGTAATTTATTTTAGGCTCAGAATGACACTGAGAAACTAGAAAGAATGTGGGGAAAATGTCCAAGTTTAGACTAAGATAAAACATGCTTTTTCAAGTATGGTGTGACACTAGAATACACATGTGACACTCATGTAGGCCATGGCTGCCTCAGTAGCTTTGGAATTTCCCTTACAGTTTGTGCAACATACCAGAGCCATGTAAGTACAAACCAGGATGAATAAACACATTTAAAGAGCATTGCTTTCCCAACAGAGCATTTGTGTGTGTGTGTGTGTGTGTGTGTGTGTGTGTGTGTGTGTGTGTGTGTGTGTGTGTGTGTGTGTATTTTAATAAATTGACATGTCCTGCTTGTAAGGCTCAGCGTTTACAGTAAATTGCTTAGTCATGCTCAGACAATGTCATTTTTAAAGGTTGTCCATTTCCTGCCTGTCTCCCTGGATACAAACTTGTCATCAAAATAATGACGCCTGTAATTGGTTGACACCTGCGTCCACGTGTAAATTGGCTCAGTGTCATTTACATCCACAGGTAAATTACGGTAAATCACGGCAGCCGTTGACAGAGCAAACAAATCCAAAAGGCGAGGCAAAGGCACAGTCAATAACAGGCAAATAATCCAAATATCTGGAAAACGGTTAATGAGAGGAAAGACAACTGCTGGAATGTTTGATGCTGTGGTACAATCGCAAACTGGCATAGAGAGGAGGAGAAACACACTAAACACACCAGACAGGGGAATGATAACAAGACACAAGTGAATGTGAAGAGGCTGGGGCAGGGTGGAGAGGGAAAAGTTCACAATAAAACAGGAGGCATTAAAACATGAATGAAAGAAAACAAAAAGAAGAGACCTTAGGAGGAATGACGAGGTGTTTCACTTCTTTCCACTCTGATCTCAGTCACGCATCCGACTTCCTTGAAAAAGGATCCCAACGCATCGGCCGGGTCTACAAGAAGGCCATGTTCCGCCAGTATACGGACAGGACGTACAGCCGGCAGATCCCAGGCCCCGCCTGGTTGGGCTTCCTGGGGCCCATCCTTCGAGCAGAGGTTGATGATGTCATTATAGTCCACCTGAAGAATTTTGCCTCCAGGAACTACTCCATACATCCTCATGGGGTTTTCTATATGAAGGATTCAGAGGGTAAGTAGCTACAAACCTAAACCTACAACACACTCAGGCAGAAACTGGTGCGTCCAAAGGACAGGACACCAAGACACAAGTAAAGCAATGTTGTCTATGCCATGCTCACTGAGGTCAAGCTTTGGATAACCATTACCTGGCTGAAGGAGATCGTTTGACCCACCCTGTGCAGATGCTTTACAGGTCTTGTTATGTGGCAGGACCCCACCCCCAGCCTGCTGTGATGTACCGTTCCTCAGGAAGTTCCTGAGCTTTAGCGTTACAACCCCTTCGAGCAAACAAAAAAGGGAAGCTGACACGCCTGTCAGACCAGTACTGGTAGTGTGTAACAGCTACTAGATTAGATAGATTGGATTAGATAGATACTTTATTAACCTCCAAGAGAAATTCACTTTTCCAGCAGCTCGAAAGGGAAACACACAAGGGCATGCAAGCGCTAAATACTAAAACACTACATGTAAGACTAAGCTAAAATACTAAAAACTACTAATAGGCAGTAGCTATAGTGTGCAAAAACTCTTAAGAGGTAGGTTTTTACAAAATATCATCTCATAGAGATAAAAAATACCGACACAGTGTAATGTAATATAGTGTGTAGGTCCAGGGCTCTACATTGCTTATGGCTCTCCCTGTGAGGTGTTGAAGAGGCGTGGGGGAGGAACAATCTCCTCAGTCTGTGCGTGGAGCAGGAGAGTGACAGCAGCCTGTCACTGAAGCTGCTCCTTTGCCTGGAGATGGCGCTGTGCAGTGGATGATCAGGATTATCAATGATGGACAAGTAGCCTGTTCAGAGTCCATCACTCTGCCACAGATGTCAGGCTGTCCAGCTCTGCGCCAACGACAGAGCCTGCCTTCCTCACCGGTTTGTTGAGGCGTGCTCTGTCCCTTTTCTTGAGGCTTCCCCCCCAGCAATCAGGGCACTAGCTACCGCAGACTGTTAGAAGATCTGTAGCAGCTTCCTGCAGATGTTGAAGGATGCCAGCCTTCTGAGGAAGTACAAACGGCTCTGTACTAATACTGAAACTAAACCTCTGCTGTCACATTACTGAATTTGGTTTGGAATGAATAATACAAGTCTGTGTTTTTTTCTTTTCTTATATCAACACAACTAAATAAAACTTTAGCATCACATAAGTTACGCTGTGCGTGATGATCCCACCGGCTGTCTGTCTACAGGGGCGCTCTACCCGGATGGAACGTCAAAGGCAAAGAAGATGGATGACTCTGTTCCTCCAGGAGGCAGCTACACCTACCGCTGGGAGGTCAGACCAGAGTTTGCCCCCACAGAGGACGATGCAAACTGCCTGACCTGGGTCTACCATTCTCACATTGATGCCCCCAGAGATATTGCCTCGGGACTTATTGGATCTCTGCTGACCTGTAAAAAAGGTATGAAGCACTTGATTCTGTCTTGTGTTGGGGCTGTAACTCTGACACAGACGAACACACCAAGGTCGCTCCGCGTGGTCCCGATGGTTGTCTGTTCTTTATGAGCGCAGGAATCTTAAAGGAAGACACTAATTCAGCCCGGGGTTCGGCAAAGACAGAGTCGGCCCGAAACGATGTCGACCAGGATGTCTTCCTGATGTTCAACGTGGTGGATGAAAACCTGAGTTGGTACCTGGAGGAAAACATTCAGCGCTGCCTCGAGCCGCAGTTGGTTGACCTGGAAGACCCAGACTTTCATGAGTCAAACCTGATGCATGGTAAAAAAAAAAAAAAGAGAGAGAGATTTTTAAACTAAATGCACATCTTATATCTCTAAAATCTTTTGATCTCCTAGTTTTTTCTGGCATAAATAGAAACGTGTGTGTGTGTGTGTGTCTGTGTGTGTCTGTGTGTGTTTGTGTGTGTGCTCTCTCTGGCAGCTATTAATGGGTACGTGTTTGGGAACCTGCCTGGAATCAGCTTATGCCAGGGCCAAGCGGTGGCCTGGCATTTGTTCGGCGTGGGTAATGAGGCAGATATTCATTCTGCGTTTTTCCACGGGAACACACTGCTGGACCGGGGCCATCGCACCGACGTCCTCAGCCTGTTCCCCGCCACCTTTGTTACCGCCCAGATGGTCCCCAAGATGACAGGGAAGTGGCTGCTGACCTGCCAGGTTAATGACCATCTTCAAGGTAGGGTTCCTGACCTTTGACACGCACGGTGTAGGCTTTCTATAGGCATGACTTTGTCTTCTCAAATTTTAGAACTGTCTTCTCATACAGTTAGAAAAGAAAGACGCTGAGCATTTGACCTCTAAATTTGCCACCGGTTTGCGAGCTGCGGTGACGTCCGTCTTTGTCGGTGCCTTTCAGCTGGAATGCAGGCCTTCTATGAGGTGAAGCCTTGTAACAGTGGCAGCAGCCCCACGCAGAGAAGCCGTGTCGAGAGGAATTACTACATCGCAGTGGAGAAAGTGCTGTGGGACTATGCCCCATCTGGAAAGGATCTGATTAATCACATACCTCTCACCAAGGCCGGCAGGTGGGCAACCTTTTTACCAGCGACACACAGTCTCAACTTAACCAACAGATGTTGCAGAAGTATAAATGTAACATAGCAAAGCTTCACTCCTCAGCCGCAAATCTTCCTCTTCTTGGATTTGTTTGTGAAGATATTCAGCTGCAATACTGACACAGCTCTGGCCAGGACTGTTAGTGTTAACCTAGTGTTGCAACACAGGTATTAAATCCAACCCAAATCAAAGTCCATCCACACCTTTTTGCAGTTCTTCTGAGACGTTCTTTGGCAGAGACAGCAACAGGATCGGAGGTCAATACCTGAAAGTAAAGTACAAAGAGTACACAGACGCTTCCTTCACCGCCGAGAAACCACAAACACGCGATTCTGAACATTTGGGACTCTTTGGTATGTTTCCAAAGTTCCCATTCCGACTTTCTGGATTTTGTGCACTCTCTTGTAATCTTGAAACATCTCAATGTCTTCCATCATTCTCAATTTCCCCAGGTCCAGTTTTAAGAGCAGAGGAAGGAGATACCATCAAAGTGACACTGACAAATAAAGCTGACGGAATCTTTGGCATCCAGCCTCATGGCCTCTTCTCTGAAAGCTGTAGGTCTTCCAGTAAACTATTGACCAGAGCTTATGGCTGATGATTTTAAAAAATTAAAATGCATAAAATAATGCACTGCTTAAGTAAGTTTTCGGCCCCAAAAGTGTACAAACACATCCAGGCCGCTCTCAGGCCATCTAGAAAGAGGCCGAGTTCACCCAAGCTCCGGTGTTTTATTCTTCATACTTATTAGAACATTAACAGGAAAATAAAAATATGACCATGTAAACAACAATAATGCTATCATTAATTAAATTATTATCATGTAGGACATTAATATGTTTACATGCAATAAAATGTGAAACTACTACTCGCTAATTAATAACTGAACTGAAATTGCTATCAATTACACAGCTTATCCATGTGGCAACAATCTCAACAACAATGACAGTAAAGAAGCAGCCTTACACACTTGTGTCATTCTGACAGTATAATTCAATTCTAACACTGTAGGGGATAAGAACATTGGTCCAGGGGAGAACTTCACCTATGTCTGGCAAGTGGTGGATGGCCCCTCTGACTTAGATCCTCCCTGTATCCCGTACCTATACTTCTCTGGCAAGGATCCAATCGCTGACACCAACTCTGGACTGATGGGTCCCCTGCTCGTGTGCAAAAAAGGGTCTCTGGCGGAGAACGGAAGACAGGTGCATGATAGTGTAACGTGTCGGATTTTCAAACAGCATTACAGGTTTAATGTACTAAAAAACCCTGGAGCACACAAATGTCAATTCTTAATCATAATGTCTTTGCTTCACTGCTATCTCCACTATGCTGAATCTGTGTATGTTTGTTTAACAGAAAGGTGTCGACAAAGAATTCTTCCTCCTGTTTTCTGTCATGGATGAAAACGAGAGCTTGTATTTGAGGGAGAATATTGGCCAGTTTGCTCCAGCTACAACCGATCTTTCTAATGAACTCTTTATGGAAAGCAATATGATGCACGGTAATAGCTGGACTTGGCCAAGATCTTTGACTCATCACTTCACACAGTTCTCATTTCTGTTGGTGTGTATTCTGGATTTCAGCCATAAATGGGCGCATGTACGGAAACCTGAAAGGCCTGGAGATGTGTGCCGGGGACAACGTAATGTGGTACACCTTTGGGCTCGGCACGGAGGTGGACATCCATGGGGTGTATTTCGAAGGGAATACCTTCAAGAAGCAGAGCACGACGAGAGACACTCTCAACCTGTTCCCACATACCAGCACAGCTGTCTCCATGCAGCCAAAAGTTCCTGGTTAGTCAGATTACATCATTGCTGCATGCATGCATAATCACCCTCATGAAACTCCCCCATGCATCGGTTGCAATTGCAAAGAATTTTAACGCTAATTTTACAGTAACTATCCTTGGGACCAAGAATACATGCATCCCTCTCTGTAGCCACAAAGAAAACAGACAAAACAGAACAGATTGTGCATGACTCTGTAGTTAAGAGCTTCTAGATGAATTCTGTACTTTTGCATTTTCTTCCAGGACATGTGCGATTGAGAATGATAAAATCCCAGTCTTCTGTTGATTTTACTGTGTCCCTACAGGCGTGCATGAGGTGAACTGCCGAGTGACAGACCATTACTCCGCTGGCATGAGGCAGCAGTACACGGTGAAGCCCTGTCCCCAGAACAACTTCACATACACACACACAGATCCCACCAAGATCGTGCAGTATTTTATTAGCGCTGAGGAAATCGAGTGGGACTACTCACCTCAGAGGGACTGGGAACTGAAGCTGTACCACACCACCGAAGAAGACAGGTAACGGAGTATGTCATAGCCTGGCCTGTGAGTTGTGGTTGCAGTTGTTTAAAAATTGAATTTGATTGTCGCCTGTCTTCCAGTCCTGGCAATAGACATCTAGGCAAAGGAAAATACAGGATTGGCTCGCGTTACAAAAAGGTTGTGTATCGAGAATACACCGATGACACCTTCACCGTGCAGAAGAAACGGCCAAATGACCAGCATTTGGGAATTCTGGGTACAGTTCAACTTTACTTTCAGTATTTTGTTGTTTGTTGAACCCAGAAATAGCTGTTTTCTTTGTCTTCACTTGCATAGGTCCCATAATCAAAGCAGAGGCAGGAGAGCAGATCGTGATCACGTTTAAAAACACAGCCAGCAGGCCATACTCGATTACTGCACATGGAGTGAAGGCCAGCGGTGCACACATCCCCGCCAGTCCTGGTGAGATAATAGAAGCTGCTGGCAGCTTTTTCTCACTGGAGGCCTGGACACTGATGCTTCTGTTCTCTTCTCTTTAGGCCGAATAATAGAGTTGACATGGGATATTCCAGAAAGCTCTGGTCCGGGGGTCTCTGATCCTAACTGCATCTCTTACGCATACTACTCCAACGTTGATTTTACCAAGGTGCATATTCTGTTCATAGATTCAAGTTCTGATTACAAGTTTAGCACAGTTTGTATGTTTCACCATCGTTTTCTACATTTCCAGGACCTGTATAGTGGTCTCTTGGGGCCTCTGGTCATTTGCAGGCCTGGCACCCTGCAAGGCGAGGGCTCCGACAGACAAAGGACTGATGTGGAAAAGGAGTTTGCTCTGCTCTTCATGGTGCACGATGAAAACAAGTCCTGGTACTTGGACGACAACATTAGAAAATACCTTAATGTTGAACCAAATGATGAAAACCTCGATGACGGTTTTGAGGAGAGCAACATGATGCACGGTAAGACGAAGCAGTGCAAACCGAGAATAAGATTCTTCATTCAATCTTGATCAGAAATGCATCTGGAAATGTCCATGAACCATGCTAGCAAGAAAATACAAACCAAAAACACAGAAGCGCCGCCTGAATAACATCAGCTGTGAATTTCTCTGTTAAAAGGGATCAATGGTAGGCTGTACGCTAACCTCCAGGGTCTGGAGATGACTCAGGGACACAAAGTTGACTGGTATCTACTGGGAATGGGCAACGAAGTGGACATGCACACTGTTCACTTCCATGCTGAGACATTTACCTACAAGGTAACAGTCGCTGCGTAAACCTTATTTTGCCTCAGAACAGTTGCTCCATAGTTCCACATTGTGGGTCTGTTGGGTGATTCTGGGTGTGGTGGCCTCTGCTTTGTGTTCTTCTGTATACAAAGTGTTCCGTTTCCTCAACTCAAGAGTTTATTTCCCATTTTCTGCTTCCCTCTCTTTACTGAGCAGACAGATAGCATGCATCGCGCAGATGTCTTTGACCTCTTCCCTGGAACTTTCCAGACTGTAGAAATGGTTGCTGGGAATCCAGGAACCTGGTTACTTCACTGTCATGTGACTGACCACATCCACAGCGGCATGGAGACAACATTCACGATCAAAGGTTTGCACTGATCCTTCTCCTTCAACGCACCAAATAACCCCAACAACACAGCTCCAAGGGTCACTAGGGCAGACCCTTTAACATGATAAGGTGGAGGTTCCTGTAAACCAGCTGATTTAATAGAATGGTGATTATTTTTATATATTTGGGTTACTGATGTTACACAATCAGTGCTCTTGTGCTTTAGGAGCGCTCCAAGTTTCATTTGGGTTGAGCACGCTCAGACAAAGTGTTAATTTATCCTGTTTATGTTAAAAGTAGGAGGCCTGCACTCTGGAAGAAGATGGAGCATCTTCTTCCAGAATGCAGACCTCCTTCCTTTTTGTTTGAATATACTCCTCCCGAGGGCCCTGCACCTAAAGTAAATGTTCGCTGCCATCGGAGTGCAAGACATTTTTCTGCTTATGTTGAAAGTAGGACACCCGGGCCTTATCATGCACTTACATCATGGATATGGAATGTTTTTTGAACGTTATCTGCCTTTGCTTAGTCACTCATGACACTTGCAAAAAGCTGCCATGAATTTTACAGCGAAGGGACATTTGTGAGTCCTTAATTTAGCAAGGATATACAGCATGTTGACATCAAAAATAAAGTTAGAACACAAAGAACCGTTTTTGATGTAGTTGTTTAATCTCCCTTCCTGTTTTTAACTTCCATTTCAGCTGCAGCACAGAGAAGTACAAGCTCCTTAGAGACGTTGTTGCTTCCCCTGCTGCTTGCTCTCATTTCCGCTGTGCACTGGTAAAGAAAGTCCAAGGTGGCCTCGTGTGTTACCACATTGACTTTTGTAAATACACTTCAACATTTATCCAAGGGGAAAAAAATCACTATCTTTCAAAAATAGTATGTACACGCTTTAATATTTTTTCCTTTGAGAATGCAAAACTACATTTTTTTGTGTGTGTGTTTTTCAAAGTGCTGCTTGACCGAATAGTTTCACCCTCAACAAGGAAGATATGTGACAACTGCTGTTTATGTTTGTGAACAAAATAACTGGACACTGTGATCGAACTTTGATAACATTCTCAGAAACTGTTTATCGCCCATGATTACTTTTTTGGATTCCAGAGGGACTTCGACCTTTGATCTTCCTTAGGTCATATGCCAAGCTCAAAGGCTAAGGGGCTTTGTCACAATATGTGGGGAAATGAGCTGCTTGACGAAGGTCTAAGCTTCCCAAGTGCCTTTCTAGTATTCCATGTAGAAATGTGCAATAAAAACATTTTGAAACCGTTAATTGAATAAGTGGGCATCTATTGTCATAATTTCCCATCATGAAAGGTCATGTATGGATCACGCTCTACCTTTTGTGCACAGGATTTCCATTTAGCTGCTGCAGCTTCCAGAATAACACACAAACTTCATCTGCTGTTCTAGTAATGTCTTAACTACTCTTCACATTAGAGGTCAGCTTTGATGCTGTAAAGAAGACCAATTACTGCCTGATGAAGGGTTTTCAGATTTTGTGAGGAAAACAAGTCACCCAGGTTCACCACAGATGCTGAAGAAACCCAGCCATGATCAATGGAGGGACGCCCGTCCCTCTACAGCAGGGGTCCCCAACCTTTTCCAGTAAGTGGGCTGCACGGCCTCCCTGCCAGGGCCCTGCGGGCCGCACGCACCTTTTTAGCTAAATTTTGCTAAAAACAATGATAGAGAAAAACAAATGATCTTCAGACATTAATGAGAAGGCTGGTGCTGCTTGGCAGAAGCTAGCTTCCGAAAGTCGGGTCAAACACTGCTCACAGACAGTAGAAGGGCGCCTTGCAGATGCTCGTCCATGAGTTGGGCTCTGCGGGCCGCATGGAAGGTTTTGCGGGCCGCAGGGATAGCCCTGGTTTTCCTAGGTGGGCCGTACCTAATGTTAATTCAATTAGAGCCCTGCGGGCCACACTGAGAGACCTCGTGGGCCGCAGGTTGGGGACCCCTACTTTACAGCATTTAAACAGCAAGCAAAGTTCTATAAAAAGACTTTCTAGGCCACTTACTTGAACAGGAATCACATTTCAGGACATGTGATATACATGTTATGTGTGTGGCATGATGTATTACCTCCACCAAGAAACTTATGTGGCAGCCAGTGTGTGTTTGTTTTACTAGCAGAAGCTATGAATAGATTTCAATTAAAATTTCAGGAAATGTTGATTATGGGACATGGAACAGATGGTTACATTTTGGCAACTCTCTGAATCGAAATCTGGATCCAGGAATGTTTTAATTATATTTTATATTTCTGTATCGTTGTAAGATATAAGGCCATTTTTACCATATGCATATAATGAAAGTCGCAAGGCCAACGGGCTTTTATCATAAAGCGACGTGTTGTGTAACCTTGTAGAAATGTTTAAGTTGAACATCCTCTGTTAAAGAAGACAACACATGTGCTTTAATTAAAAGGAATCATAGTGTGAAATCTGCTGCCTCATTCAGCAATCCTTTCTGTAGGCTGACCATCGAGTACAGGACGAGCAGCATACGCTGGCAGACAAAGTATTCCAAGTAATTGGAGTATTAGTTTTGGGTTTAGACCATAATATATGGGGAAATGAGCTGCTTGCTCTGCACTGTCAAAGTGTCTGTCTAGCTTAAACATGTTTCAAATTTCTCTTTTAAATTATTTGTTACTGGGGACTTCCTTTTCCCCTTTAGTATTAATAACTTTCCTCTTTAAGGATCAGTTAAAAAGCCACGTTTATTTCACACCACAAGGTGGCGTTAATGTGTTTTTAAAAACCATTTCTATCGAAATTCTGACCATTTGTATTACCAAAAAACTGTCGGATCCCCAAATGCATGATATTCTAACAATAGAATTAGCTCGTTTGGAGTCCGTCTGCACTCTTAGGACACTGAAACTGGAATTTCAATCTATTGTCCCCTTTTATCCTGTGATGGGTCCACTGATCCCAGTAAACAGCGCAAAATTAACATGTTTGTTTTCATGGGGCCACTGTTGGCCACTCAATGGCTGATTTCCATGGTGATTATTCCCACTGTTGTGTAATGGTCACATAGGCAGACACCATTACCAAAAGAAGCCTTTAAAGCCAAGGAAAATCGGCACCGGTCAGTATACAAACCTCATCAGCCTGTGGAAATGGGGGGTTGTTATTTAAAACAATAAAACGGCATCTTATTTTTCCTCTCACATCATTGATGATCACTGTTTTATATCGCAGCAAACACGCGTAAACAAGTCCATAGTATCGTTCAGTAAACAGGCCACGGCAAACAGCTGCAACAGGTCACACAAAAGCAACACCTCTTGATCAATATCTTTCATTGATCAAGACAAAACACGTCCTTATTTCAATGAATGATTTCGTTTGAATAGTTAATTTTTCCGTGTTTGACAGAATCATTCCGTATTTATTGTTTAAAAAAACGTGTTTATTTATTAATATATAAACAATGGAAAATGCGCTGAATTCCAGCTCGACATAGTAAGAAAATATTTAAAGTTTTACGTGTCTTTCCTGTGCGGACGTCAGTGGTCGATAGGGGGCGCCACGGGCGGACTGACTACTGTATATAAACCCGACGTTTCGATGATCGCTGGTGACTGGTGACAGGTGAGGTCGGAGCTGGATGTTTGCAGGCAAAGAGGTGAGATTGTTCACACTTTAACGTCGCAGATCATGCATGTGCTTGATGTTTGCTTGCTTTGCTTTGCTAGTTAAAATGTCACCATAAGTTATTATGGAAGCAGTGTACACCAGAACTGTGTAAAAACATTTCTTTTTCAAGACTTGAACAGACTGCGTGTGGGTGCATGTCAAGGACTATCAGAGGGAGAGAGGGAGAGAGGGAGAGAGGGAGAGATGGATAGGGAGAGAGCTTCTGGCCCCGCTGATCTGTTTGGTGTTTGTCTGCTTTCTCTATTGTTTTGGATGAGCCGCAATTACTGCACAATTACTGAGGCAGTCGCGCTTGGTTGGGCTTGAGGGGACATTTAAAGGGTCGTGCACAACAGAAGGTACAGACAGAGAGAGAGATGAGCACAGAAGTGAATAAAAGAGCTCCATTTTTATCCAGCTCGGACCAGTTCTGCAGCAGAAGCTCTTTGAGGGCCACCGTGGAGATGATTCTTAGATAAAGCCATGTCGGATCTTTGTCCCGGCAGCAGGGTGATGAAATCCTCTATATGCACAGGCAGGAGAGTTAATCATTTGCTCTTCTGTTAGTAGCTGTTTGATTTAGCTCTGTACAATGCATACAATTATCACTTGTCTGCAGCCAAAAGTTGATCAGAACCTTCATATTTACACAGGAGTCAATCTTTAATCATTGATTTTCTTTTCAGTTCATTTTACACACGACAGACTCTGTCTTTTTCTGCAGTGTGTTCCACCTGAGCTTTCTTATCCTCAGCTGATATCTTGATAAAGCCAGAATAAAACCCTTCCTCTGCTTTGCTCTTTACAGATAAGTGATCCTTCAGCCTGAGCCTTGAGAGAACCACTGCCTCTCTCGCTCTCTCGCTCTCTCGCTCTCTCTCTCTCTATCTGTGTGAGCGTGTGGCTGTGTGAGCTTTGGGGATCTCTGTTGCTCCGCTCTGCACTCCTCGCCTCTTCCTTCCACCGAGCATGGCTCCGACCCTGGCCTCAGCGTTCAGCAGGCGCTGGTGGATGGCGGTGACCGCCATCATCGAGAACCTGCTGTTCTCCGCCGTGCTGCTGGGATGGGGGTCGCTCCTCATCATGCTAAAGTCAGAGGGCTTCTACTCCTACCTCTGCAACAAAGAAGGTGAGTCACAGCCACAGAGACAAAGTTTCTTTGGTTTTTCTCCAGTTGACTGTACTCTTCTTTTAGTTGGTAAGTTTTCCCCATTGAGCTGTTTATTTTAAGAGGTTGGGAGATGAATTCTGATCAGTGTTCGGTTGGTAAATGTCCAGTCTTCAAGAGTAAAAAGGCTTCAATACCTCCAGTGAGACTGTAAACATGGTGGCGGAGTAATGAAGGTGATACATTAATGCCTGGATGTGGCTGAGGACTCCTGTCTTTTCTCCATTCAACCAAACCTCAGGCAGGTGCTTTGTGTTGGAACGCACAAAGGAACCAGTCAAGCCAAACCAAAGAGCAGTAAATAAGACCAGAAGAGTGAAACTGTACCAGAGTCAGCTGACACTTGTGTCAGGGCTTTTCTATGCTGAGAGTCAACTACTTGGTTCGAGTGTTTTCCTGTCTCATCAGCCGGTTTACGCAATGAATTTACAAGCCTGGTGATTAATGGAAGGTTTGACGAATTGTTGTGCAACAGAAACAGCTCAACCAGAAACAGTTCTGCTACCCTAAATATTTGGGAAATAGCTGCGTTTGTCCTCCGTCATCAGTGCTAATTCCGAAAGATAATTCTGCAAGTCAAGGAAATTAGCAGAAACGCCCATAGAAAGCTCTATCTGTAAGGCCGACCTCACCGCTGACAGTGGGCAGGTGACTTCCTACAGCTCAGAGATGTCTTATCAGCCCCGATGATATAAGAGAGAAAAACCAGCTCAGCTCTTTCCAGGCACGTGACAGAGGAACAAAGTGATTCATTACTTTATTACGCTTAATATGAGGTTGAAAGTCCACTGATAGAGAACAGAGAGAAAGATAGTGATAGCAAAGTGATGAGCATCAGATACCAGGTGGTAAAAACAAGCGATGGCTAAAGCTAATGCACGGTTGACATTTGTCATTTGAAAAAAATCCAACAGCAAATATACCAAGTTCCATGACTGCTCAGCCCAAATAGGCGTGAAGAAAATTAAGTTTCTCTTTCGTGGTCAGAAATGCTCAGAAGACACCTGGTTTCATTTTTATTCTTTTCTAATCTGCACTCGTGTTGGTTCTTTATCATCAAACTGATGAGACAAGCTTGTATTTGGCATACCGGTGTAGTATCCTGCCAACATCAGCTGTTTCCCCTTCCCCTGGACTTTGCTCATTCCCACATTTTCAAGCCATGCCAGCGTCAGCTAATCACGTCAATAACATCATCACAAATTAAAAGGAAATGTCCTGGCAGAGGTATAAATTGAATTATTAGTTCCTTATTTTAGATTTTTTTTTAAATTTTTGGCCTCTTGAACCACCTCATCCAACCATTTCCTGTTTTCCAGGTAACATCTCCATCTACAACGTGTCCATGCCTTCGCCAACACCGACGCCCAACGAGTTCCAAAACTTCTACGACAGCGAGGAGGTGGAGATAACGCCTCTGGCCAAAGCAGAAGGGCCCCTGCAGATGAACGGCTGGCTGATTTGTAAAGAACAGGACGAGATGTTGAACCTGGCGTTTACCATAGGCTCCTTCCTGCTGTCTGCCATCACCCTGCCACTGGGGATCATCATGGACAAATACGGGCCGCGCAAGCTCCGACTGCTGGGCAGGTGGGGCCAAGGCCACGGGTTCCAGGCTAGCCTGTGACTAGAGCTCTGTATGTGTTTAGTGTCCAAAGAAGTTTTTAACATAAGCGTCTATTTCCAGCACATGCTTTGGATTGTCCTGTCTACTCATAGCATATGGAGCCTACAAACCAAACGGTGAGGGAGGTTCTGTGTGTGTGTGTGTGTGTGTGTGTGTGTGTGTGTGTGTGTGTGTGTGTGTGTGTGTGTGTGTGTGTGTGAGAGAGAGAGAGAGAGAGACTCCTGTGTTTTGGTCGTTGAGAACCTCGAGAGATAACATCTGTGTTGTTTGCAGAACTCTCCGTCCTTATCTTCATCGCTCTGACTTTCAACGGCTTTGGTGGCATGTGCATGACCTTCACCTCCCTCACGGTAAGTGTGTGCAGGCTGGTGTGTATGGCTGCTGCTTCTGGAGAAGTTTCGCCAACTCTTCCGGTAACGTGCTCTTGGCTCGCTGCGTGCGAACCCTCTGCCCGCCCTTCTGTCTGGCCTGTTCCACACGCCCAACTCTGCTCCTGTTGACAGCCTGTCTGACCTTTGGAAAGCAGGGCCTGCTGATTGGTGCATTATCACTTTCCTAAGCCTTGATTGTATTTCTTAGCAACCGTGCACTAATCTTAGGGCAGTTCTCTGATCTAGAGGAAGCCACCTTGCAAAATACCTAGAACAGTAGAACACACTATGGAAAGAGGTCATAGGTTTCTAGCAAATGTGGATGACAGCAAATAAAAACCAGACCGAACGTTTTGTTGATTTTGTTTAAGCAAGCTCAACCGCCGGAGTTTATTTATTTAGGAGTAACTTTTAAACTCTTCATAGCTCAGTCTGAGAACTGACTGAGGAATGTTATATATTATATAAGCAGAGGCTGTTAGTCATATGTATACATAGCAGGACTGGTTCTCCCTTCCCACAAGGACAAAGCTGAAAAGATCTCCAGATTTCACAAGGTCAGCTCCTCGCCATGGTGATGCCATCCACTGCAAATAGGGTCTGCAGTAAATCTCACAATAAAATGCCCCTTTTATGCATCCACCATGAGGTATTATAGTGCAGGTCCATGCCCTGTGAGCTATTTGTTGCACCTACATATATCTCATTTGATACCACTTCAGCTCTGAATGTCAGTGATGTTAAAACTAGAATTTAAAACTTTGTTTACATTTTCAGGCACCAGAGGCCCAAAGAATCAGTGCACAGCCCCCCTCCCACATACAAACTTTCCCCTGATTTACCTTGTATGAAAGCCCCCATGTTGGGTTAATCTTTACCCGCCATGCCATTCCTTGACTCATCGATCACGACCTTCCCTCGGTCTTACAGGCGTTCATTCTCAGCTCAGCTCGGGGTTGTTGGGTAACAGGTTTATTGCCAGGTTCAGTTGCCAGGTCACTAATTCAGGTTTCTCCCTTTGCTAATTACACTGCAGCAATTCTAAATTTTACTGACTCTTTCAGCTGCTTTGTCAGGCTAATTGGCTTCTATTCTTCATTCTGTTGTGTCAGTATTTATCTAGTTGTTTTTATGATATAGATATTTAGTTATCATATTAGGATGTCACCGCAAACCTATATTCACTCCTAAACTTATGAAGGTCCAAAAAACACATTTTCCTTTTAGGATTAATAATTTTTGATCTGGATTCTGATCTTACATCGACTGTACAAAACATGGCCAAGAAATGGTTTGAAACATTGTAAAACACACACACACACACACACACACACGCACGCATGCATGCATGCACGCACGCACAAAGACAGCCCTCATCCTCGGCAGACTTATGTAATTGAATGTGCTTGTTGTTGCTCAGTCTCTGGAAAGCAGAACCGCTCTTGAATTTTAGGATTTGGGATGTTATTCCACCCACCGTCTCCCGTTGTGTTCTTTTCCCCCATGACTCTCAGCTCTCTTTCTTCAAACCGGACTAGAGAGAGTAACCTCGGAGGCCCCTCTCATTGTTTCAGCTGTATAGAATTCATGTACGTCCCTATCAAGTGTCGGGCAGCTGTGTGTGTTATGCATGGTATTGGTGTTCCCCGTCACTTTGTTTGAAGTTACTCTCCCCAATGTTCCCTCTGCAGAGCCACGTCTGCTCGCTAATTGGTTCCCACTATCCACTCTGACCCGTTGTCAGGGTAAGCAGTGTCCTCACAGTGTCCTCATTCTGTCCCCGGCCCCAAGTTTAGAGCAGCTTCACTGCAGCTGAGATCACTATGATCCTGACACGGGGTGGCCTAACCTTTACACTTGCATACTGGACGGGATAAACTGTAGCGCGCTTCATTAAAGCTTTAGCACCATTTTGTGTTCTCATTCATAAATACCAGGGCTGACGTGTGATTATTTAACCATCTGAAACTTCTTTTTTTTTTTTTTTTTAGCTCCCCAACATGTTTGGAGACCTTCGGTCTACTTTCATCGCCCTTATGATCGGCTCTTACGCCTCATCTGCTGTCACCTTCCCTGGTATCAAGGTAACTACCCTAAACCATCACCATCCTCAAACCATCAAACTATAATGCAGCATGGAACAGATGGATGGAACAGATGTAGCGTTAGCTGACATGGTTTTTTGTTAATATTATGGATCTAGCATGACTTAGCAGGTAATATTTTCAGGTTCCATTAATTTTTTTGTAAAGTACAAAGTGCCAAAGGAGTGGAATACTGAGTTAACGTAAATAATGAAGCAAATTGTGTTTTTGGCCACAAAACACCAGAGGGAAGAGAAAGTAGACTCAGATCCTGTATGAAGTAATAGTAGGGATGAGTTAGAATGAATTCTGAGTGTTTAGAATAACTGTGCTGCAGCATTAACAGCATGCAGAAACAAAATTGGCCAACACAAGTCAATACGTGCACACAAAATGACAAACATGCATATAAATGGTTTTAACTTGTCTGCTTAATAGCATGAAATGCAGTTTGATTTTAGCTGTTTGTAATTCGGTTTTCAGGTGATTTATGACTTTGGGATACCGTTCACCTCCATTCTGGTGGTGTGGGCTGCTTGTGCCGGACTGGTCTTCTTGAACTGCCTCTTGAACTGGCCTCTGGAACCATTCCCAGGACCGGAGGACATGGATTACACGTAAACACATGCTTATCTTTGTCAGCAAACCTGAAGTTTGCATTGCTGTTGTAGTGTTATATAAAGTTTAAATATTATTTTGATAAAATCTTCATTCTAAAGACTTGATGCTAACACACTTTGCTTGCTCTTCCTCTCTCTCCTCTTCTGCACTCACAGCGTGAAGATTAAGTTTAGCTGGCTGGGCTTTGACCATAAAATCACAGGGAAGCAGTTTTATCGCCAGGTCACCACAGTGGGCCGCCGCCTCAGTGTGGGCAGTAGCCTCAAGCAGAACGACTTGTCCTCTAAGGATGGAAACAAGCTCTGTCTCTCCACCACGGACCTGGAGATGGACTGCACGCCTCAAGCTGAGTGTAAGAGCAAAGAGTGTCTGTCAACCGTCAGCATGATAATAAAGTTAATCTACCTGATTTGCTTCACTTTAACTCTGTCTGCTGTCCCTCTGCAGCCCAGTCATTCCTGAAAACCATCACCACCACGACCTTCCTGCTCAGCCTGGTGACCATGTGCATCACGCAGCTTCGCCTCTTGTTCTATATGGGGGCCATGAACAGCGTCCTGGAGTCGCTCACTGGCAACGACCTCAAGACAGGTCAGTGCCGCCGCTCTTCCTGCACATGCTGTGTGTATTCTGTAGCACCAGCAGCGTAAAAACACTGATCCTCCACACGAAAGCATCTGGACCTAACTTGGTTCTAATGGAATTTTCAGTGGAGAGAATGGAAGTGGGTAAGACTATCATCTTTTTGCAGTAGTAGGACTGAGACATTCGTCTATACCTTTTTTTCTTAGCATTCCCATGTATACACTGCTAATAATGTCTGCCTTTACTTTGTTTCTCAACCTTGGCAGAGGTTAGCACAGTCCTAAAGGCACCATTAGTTTTAATATAAAACTACCAGATACCATTTGATTGTAATCATTAACTAACACTGATCCCCACAACCTGCTCTTACGTGACAGACCTCTCATTTAGCCGAACATGTCGGGCTCTAAATCCCTCAAAGACGGGACGTGCTGCAGTTACAGTCCATGTGGATTTACAGCCAAAGACATTGATTAACTTAACAGTCATAGAACGCAGATGCAAACACCCCTAACCACCCCACCACCACCACCTCCCCCCTCTCCCCCGAACTTCTCACTACTACTCGACAACTGTTTTATATTTTCTTTAAATGCATCTGTATTTTTAATGTTAATAATGTGACTCTCACCCTGGCAGTGAGTCAGTACTCCTCCATCTTTGGTGTGCTGCAGCTGCTCTGCCTGATGACCACCCCTGTGATTGGTCAGATCATGGACTGGAAGCTGAAGGAATGTGACGACAGCGAGGGGGAAAAGAATGCCTACGGCGAGTGAGTCAAGTCGACTGCTTTAACCCCCCCCGCCCACCCCACCCCACCCCCCCACCCCCCCACCCCCGTGTTTATCATCCCAGGCATCACTGTTGCATTTGTCTGTCAGTTTACTTTACCAAGATGTGACCCCTGGGGCATCCTAACCTCTCCTCTCCTCTCCTCTGGAGCAGGGAGAAAAAGAAAAAAAGCAGAGACAAAAAGACACAGAAGGTGACCAATGCCATGCGAGCCTTCATCCTCACAAACGTGCTCTTGGTGGGTTTTGGGATCACGTGCTTGATTCCCAATCTGGAGCTACAGGTGAGTTTTAGTTCGAAAAAACAATTAAAAAAAACTGACTCTGTGGTCAGATACGTATACATTGATGCTGATTATCCTCCATGGGTGATGAAGGGGACAGACTAGCAGTTTTGCCAGTTTTGCAGCATAAAAATGTTTAAATTCAGGTCATATTTTCCAAATACAACCGTAAAACCTCAAAAATGGACAGCCACTGTAGCTTCTTGGGAACTCACAAATCAGACACTGGGAGCAGAACGTAATCTATAGTTCCCCATTATTTGTAACTGACATTTAAAATACAGCTCTAGGCTCTTTATTGTGATTTTATCTGACAAATAAAGACAAATGTGTCCAATAATCATCAATGATTTTGATTTCTTCTTAGATTGTGTCCTTCGTCCTCCACACCGTGGTGAGAGGATTCATTCACTCCGCGGTTGGTGGCCTCTATGCTGCTGTGTAAGGCTCACACATCCACCACATTGTCTTCTGTATGCGATCGCAGATCCAAACAGGCAAAAATAACAAAATCACCACTGCTGCCTCTGCAGATACCCATCCTCCCAGTTCGGCAGTCTGACAGGCATGCAGTCTCTGGTCAGTGCTGTGTTTGCTCTGCTGCAGCAGCCCTTGTTTCTGGCCATGACGGGACCCCTGGGTGGAGACCCGTTCTGGGTATGAATACACAATTTTTCCTGTTCAGAACACACACATGAGAACACCAACTATTTCTCGTATCGCCTTCTAGGTCAACATTGGACTGCTCGCTCTCAGTATGTTGGGCTTTCTGCTGCCGCTCTACCTCATCTACTACAGAAAGACACTCAAGAAAGAGCAAGAGGAAAGAGAAGAAAACGCTAAGATCTACATCAAACTCAACGGCACCGACATCCCCGAGGCCTTCGTGTAGAGAGGAGATGACAAAGATGCTAACATAGACACCCATGTGCCAATACACACAAGGGCTGTTTCATTTTTATAGACTCCCAGTTTTTTTTACTAGTTATATTTAATGGCGTGCACACAAACGTGCTGCCATTTCAGATCATTTGAGGCCGCAATTTGCCGTCGGCTGGACTTTCACCCATGAGGAAGGTGAAGAGAAGAACAACAAAAGAGGAAAAGACTGTGAAAGGAAAGAGGCACGAGCCCTCTGCACTCCCCCTCAAATCCTCTTAGTTTTCTCTGCTGCCTGATAGTCACATTAGCGCGTCTCTGCTCTGGATAAGGCTGCTCTGATACGTCCCTGCATGCGCAGAAACTCGAGAAAAACACCCGCCTGTGGTCTGACGCAGTCTTACCATGATTGTGAGGAGCTGTTTTTATTGATAGTGAAAACTAAGTGTGGATGAACAAGTAATCGTCAGAGAGGAGCAAAGAGCCTTCATTCTGATGTTTTGTTGATTGTTTTTCATTGATTATTACCCTTAAAGTACTGTAGATTATAATAAACTGTCATACTGGAGGAATACTTATGTCAAACGAAGCAAACTAGTCTGTTTTGCTAAAGCAAAATATTCATGTGTGATTTTGTTTTTATGGAGATATTATATATCTATTTTATATCCTTTTTGTAGATTAGGTTTACCACACGTGCCTTTTGGATATACCTTCAAAGGAACCTTATTCAGTGCACAGCATAAACTTAATAACAAGCTACTGGCACATTAAAACCTAAAGAACAAAACTTTACTCACAGAGTTTCCATAAATTATCTTAATTCAGTCTATCAGCACTTTATATCTTTTAACTCTGTCAGACATCACCTTTTACGAGCACTTCTCTCCCTGTGCCTCACTCAACAATTAGTTTCGCTTTAATTCCGAGCTCCTCTTGCCTTTGTATGTGTATTTATTTCACATTGTGCTCACTTTTCAACAGCAGATACTGTCATGTGTTCGAGGTGTGTTGTGGTTTGCGGATCCAGCCCTTCGCTCAGACTCATTAGAAAGAGGGAAATATTTGTGAAAGATTTTCAGTGGCTTAATAAAGATGAGTTGATCTTTTAATATGTTTTGTTCAATTTTTCTTAGATACTATGTCCAATATCAGTTCAGATAGACTCTACAGACTCTACAAACTAATGCAGTTGGGACACATTTGTGTCTATCTCAAATAAATTGAAAATATTTTTCTGGAAAAATGAAAAATAGAAACAAAATTTAGAATTATTCATTGTGCTATATGACCAGCAGAGGTCAGTATTCTGCATAATTCTGTTTCACTGACTAGCCGAAGTTCCTCCGCCAAGGGTATGTGACAGCGCCTGCCTGCCTGCCTGCCTGCCTGCCTGTCTGTAAAGTAACTCGAAAAAAATATTTATGGATTTTAATTAGATTTTCAGGAAATGTTTACAATGGCCAAGTAACAGATACATTTACTATAGTCTAGGTGCACCTCACAAATATGTAGGGAGATGACCTGCCAATTGGCGGAGGTCTGCAGTAATAAATATTTAATTTAGATTTAAAATAGTTTATTAAAGATAAAGATAGCAGTGAAGCAATTTGACAACTAAGCCGATGTTTGAGGGAATTAAAATTGTCATCTGGCAGCGGGCTCTCTTTGGGGACTGTGAGGGGTGGTGGGGCTTTTCAATAGCACAATGACGCACTGTCATATTAATTTTGTATGCAGATAAATTAGAATAAGGATTATGAGAATGTCCCCCACATGTGCTAAAAATAACCACAATACAGCTCTGCAC
>BJFM01000785.1:21894-48956 GCA_016586285.1 Arothron firmamentum | reverse complement strand
CCCACACACACACACACACACACACACACAACCACCACCACCACCACCAACACACACACACACACACACACGCACCACCATCAGCACCACCATCAACACTCCTCTTGTGCAGGGACAGAGCTAAAATCATTATCTGTGCGTGTGTATGTCTGCCAGTTTTATTGATCCCTATCTTACATGGCTGACTACTTACCTGAGAATTGATAATTCTGCGATCTATTACCGATGCTGAAGAGGCAGAATGCAATCGCTTAGTATTTTGATTGCTGCTTTGGGTCACACGTGATGATAGATAGATAGATAGATAGATAGATAGATAGATAGATAGATAGATAGATAGATAGATAGATAGATAGATAGATAGATAGATAGATAGATAGATAGATAGATGTTAAGAGGATGGCAGACGGATACAGATGCGCTATAAATACAGCAGCAACAAACTGTTACGTAATTTCAGACTCACACACGCACGACCATCCGCAATCTCCCGGACGTGGGGCTGGATTACAGGGCCGCGTCAAGACTCGTCATGACGCGTCCACATATTTACACAGGCGCGTGCACGAGATCAAAGATCGGCCCCGTCACTTGCGGGTTTATCAGTTGTGGATTATCAGTGACTGTCCGTCGTCAGGGGCGTGTGATTGGGTTCGGGGTAACTGGAGGCCGAGGACCACATCACACGCGGTTCGGGGCCGCAGAGAACTGACGCATCGCTCGTGCGCGCCAGTGGTGGTGGTCCCCGTGTCAAGCCCATCAGTTCTGAATGCCACGCTCTGACGTCACCACGGCTGCGATGACGCAGAGGATGTGGCCCACTCTAAAGAAAAATGGTTCAGCTCAATGCCGCGGCTTCCTTTCCCTCTGACTTTCCTGGATTTTTATGCACTTATCTGAATTTTAACTCCCATATTGCAGATTGCCTGTGGATGCCGGCAACAACTTGGAATTGTATTACTTCAAAGACATTGGTAATAACCAATTTGACTGCAGTAGGTAGATACATTTTAAATTAAAGTCCCATCAAGTCAAAATACCAGGGCTGCTGCCTAGAATGACTAAAGGAGCAATTTACCAGCATGAAGATGAATGCAGATGAAGCAAAGACCCACTGATAATGCGCTACTCATAGATCAACTCCTGCAGGGAGGGTTTCTCTTCTGCAAAACGAAAAAGGTCTGAATTCTCTCCTTTTAAATGAAAGTCTAACTGATTGACATAAAGACAATGGCGTGTCTGTCCTTTCCTGCTCAGCAACTGTAACCGCACGGATCCAATTTCCACCCCTGACCCTCCATTTCTGTGAGTGTGCTCTGCTCTGCACAGACCTCGGTGCTTTGCGCGCAGCAGCAACGCCGCGCCGCGGCCCCGATCAGGAAGTGAATTTGAAGAAAATACGCGGAGGTACAATGACATAGAAGGGGAGAGGTGGAGAGAAGCAAGAGGAGAAAGAAAAGACACTCGGGAGGAGGCATCGAACCGGTTTCTGGACCTGCTTTTAGCCGCTTCCTTCTCGGACATCGAGTCGCACGCAGGGAAAAAAATGCTCATAAAGGAATTGTAAGTAGGTGTGTGTGTGTGTGTGTGTGTGTGTGTGTGTGTGTGTGTGTGTGTGTGTGTGTGTGTGTGTGTGTGTGTGTGTGTNNNGGGGGGGGGAGCGGGGGGAGGCAGATGTCCGCACGTTTATCCGTTTTGGTTTTGCAGCGCTGATATTGTGGCCGGAGAGTGGAGTATAAATAATACGGCCAGGATGCCTGCTTATCTGACTCCAGGTCAGTCTCACGGGCAACGAGGCTCCACCAGCCTAGCGCGCAGACAGGGAGATCATTGCGCTGAACCGCATCCGTAGTTGCATCAGCAGCCGGCACAGGCATGGCTGTGCCCTTCACATCCTGCATCAGCCTCCAAGTGAGCCTCCTGATGAAAAAGGCTTCGCCCGGCTGGAAGAAAACCTCGAGAGCCGCGGTGGTGTTGATGGAAGCTGGTGTCGGCCGTGGCAGCCCGTCCCCGCTAGCCGCCGTGGTCGTGTTATTGATGCGCGGTGAAGGTGAAAGCACCGACTCCGGCATTCGGGGGGATGGAGGTGGCTACGAGAGGTGTGAAGGGAGCCCGGCGTGGGGCTGCTCAGGGATGGGGGTGCGCAGGTGGAGGATATCGTTGCAGAGCTTCGGGACAGGGAGCAAGAAACAGAGAGAAAAATGCCGAGGATCTGGCCAAAAAGTGACACTTTTATGAGACTGAGACAGCTGATATGAGGCGTGCGTAAAAACGGCAGCGCCTGGTGTGTAACTGTTCACGTATCGGACTTCAAACGGAGGCCTGCTGCTGAGTTCAGTGTGAATGTCAGATAAACTGGGATGGTGTTGCCCTTTTAAATAAGTTGTGGTCTCCAGTGGAGCTGTCCTCAAAATACAAAGACAAGAGTCGTTGCGCCTTTAATAAAGCATCCAGTCTGGTGTCCTGACACATTTTAAGAGTGACGGTTGAGTTTAAGATGGTTTGCTCCATCTCTGCAGCCATACCTTTATTGTTTCCACTGCATAGATAAAACAAATAGCAGCATCAACTCTAAAAATAACCCAGTCTGGTGTCTTGACTTGATTTCCCTCCAACATGTGTTTAATCGAATAACAGCACCAAAAGTGTGAGGGTGGTGGCAGCAGTGATGATCTGAAGTGATTAGGGAGCCCCGAGTCTCAGCAGTCTGCCTAGAAATTAATTAAATCGTCACGATTAAATGCCGAACACACTGAACGCGCAGGCACGCTGAGAGGTTCGGTCACGGACGGAGAGACGACACCACAGGGGTCAGCAGAGGCAAAACTCGATGCGTGACAGTTCCCCTGCTCGCTGCCGCTCACCTAAACCACTGACCCAGATCAACTCTGCTCCACATTTCTGACGCTTTTTCAGCAGAAGAGTCAGCGTGGAATGATGAGGTAGAAGCAGACCGACACAGGAGATAAGATGACGAGAGAGAAAAAAGGAGGTGAAGCGCAGGAGAGCAGAGGGGTGTTTTCTGAGCCCGGAGAGACACCCGATCATCCCGTGGAGACGTCAGGCCAAGGAGAGAGAGAGAGACAAACACACAGACACAGGGAGAGAGTTATGTGACTCCAGTCCTTCTAAAGGACAAATTCTACCATCTTCTGCTCTCTAGATGTTCCCTGGAAGATGAAACGTACGGTAAACTGTTACTGTCCCACACATGGTGTTCCTCTGCTCCCCCTCAGCTGCTTGTCTGGTGTCTGGCCAGGAGTCAGAGCCAGATTAGATTTGGTGGTGGGTGGAATGCTGGATTACATGCAGCTACATGAAGCTGCACACTGTACAGGGAGAGTGTACGTGCACATGAGACAAGTGTTAAAGGCATGCACTCCTTCTCTGGGTAATATTATTGGCAAATAGACTGTTCACATCTGCCGCATGTGTGCGTAACACCATTTTATGCTGTTGTAAAAGGAAACCTCATTGGTCAGGAGTTTACAGTCTCTTTTGTTGCAAAAATCTGCAGGTTTTTTTTTCTTAAAAAGGTTTAAATACTAAGCAGTTTTGCTGAAATTACAGGAAAGATAACGACTAGATTTGGTGGGCAAACACAGGTGAAAGGAAGACATTTAGATGACGCTTTACAACATCCACCGAAGAGAGTTTGCTGTTGAAGCCGGCTGCAGACGGAGGCCTGATGTGGGAAGTTTGTTACCAGAACAAACAGTGTGACATTGTCACTGTCAGCGCTGCTCCCACGCAAAGATTTTTCCCACCACAGAAGCCGCCATGTTAATTAAGTTAAATCAATGTCAAATATTTATGGGCAAACATGGGTCACATGACAAACCTGCAGGTGAAGCTGTGGCAGAGGTTTCATAAAATAGCAAGGTTAGACGAGTTCCTTGATGAGAGCAGACCTGCAGCGCCTCAGAATTAGCCGCTGCTAATCTACAATATAGATAATCTATAATCCTACGCTTCATCCACTGCCCCACTTCTCATTCTATGAATATAATAATAAAATAAAAACCATGGTCTTTCACAAGAATTGATTATGATTAATTTTGGTCTTGCCTCTTGGCTGAGTGGAATTACTGTTCTATTTTTAAGTGTTAGAATCATTTATTTGAATAAAACCTTTACACTTTGCTTATCTGTAACTTTTCTCCTTATTTTTCCCAGCCGAGTGATTCTTCCCATCTCTGTGGAAGAGGTAAGCCTCGTTCATTGTGTGTTTACTGAAATGACCAAGTTTGTCTTCAATTTGTTGATATTTAAAAATGAGCCCTCATTCCCGTCCATCGACTACAAAAAGAGTCTGATTCTTCAGTCTGCCTCAGCAGTCTTTCACTGTCCCCGTCCTCCCTGGGGCCCTCTGGCCCCTGTCATCCTCATTTCCATGGCGGCTTGCTCCTCTATTCAGGCCTGCATCGTAAATGAGTCACTTGAAACGACTTCCACCACTGTACCCTTCTCCCATCTGCCACCATTCTCATATTTACTCGGACAGACTTGGGTGTAATCCTGTTTTTGCAGACACATTTGACTTCTGTGGTGTTTACTGTGGCCCCGAATCACACCATTTAGCAGTGTGTTTACCAAGAAAAATACAAACTGGTATTAGGATTTACAATAAAGCTTACGGCTTGAATTTTAATTCAAGAATTCCAGGTTTTAGACTAAATGTCCCAAAATTGCAATGTTGATGTCAGTGATCACTGAATTTGAGTTTTGACAGTATATGGGGCAAAAAAGAAGAAAAAAAAAATACTGTGTATTATCAGTGTTTAATACAAACCTTGCATCAAATGTGGTAATAAACAAACAAAAAGGTTGTAATTGGGAGGAGACAACATTAAAAAAAAACAACCCTGAGGGCTCTGTTTTCATATACAGGAAACTCTGTTCCAGTAGAGTAGCCATGTAGCTCGCTGGCTACATGGCTAACACAGCCAACCTGCAGAAACAGGGAACAATCTGCACAAATCAACAAACATTTTCTCTCATATGATCCAAAAGGAGCAAAAGCAGCTGCTGGTGCTGGAATAAAATCTAATCCACCAAGGCTGTGAAGTAATGCGGGCTGTCTGTGGAGCTGTGTGTGAATCACAGCCCTCCAGAAGCGTCTCTCTCCCTGCTGCAGCCTGACTGTCTCCACTGCCACACACCAGTCAGCTGCACTTATATTAAACATTTCCATCATTTCGTCAATGAGACGGCTGACTTTTCTTGTCCTCTCTCATTAAATGTGCTGCAGATCATTGACTTCATCCTTTCTTCGCTGAGCCTGTCAACACGTTTTTTTCCCCACTTTTTTTTTAGGATAATACAAAAGAAACAGAATCTTATCACCTTGGATTGGAACTAGAACTCCATTCTTCAACTGTATCCAATTAGTTCTGTTTGATTTTTCCATTAAGCACATCAATTTACCCATCAGTGATGGCTTTCATACTGATAAACCCAGAACCAGGAAATTAGTTTATCCTCTTTGATCAGTTATTGACTGATTTAAGGAAAGAAAGCTGTTCTGATAGTCAGCTCAACAGATGTATTTTAGACATATTTGATGAGGATTTACTCGTTTATGCTGTTTCTTTGGTATCATCTGCTGGAGTAACTGTCTACCCACAACCGTCTCACCTTTAGAACACACACACACACCAGAGGTTTAGAGGTCATGTTTCAAAGGAACACCGGTGTCAGCCTTCACTCACAATTTCTGTCTCTGCGCAAAGAGTCATTGAAAGAAAATAACCTATACAGCAGGAACATATAGAGTGACCTCGAACCACTGTGATTTAGATTTATTTCATTTTTTTAAGCCTAGATGTTTAATTAGCAGGTCCAGATTTTTTTTTGGGTGGGGGGTTGTGTCAGGATGGACAAACCGGAATACGTCACTTAAAAAGATGGATGGATTTCAAAGAACTGCAGTAAAGAGAGGAAATACAGTAAGAAAAAGTGTGTGGGAGAGATTATGAAGATGAAAAGGATCAGTTGGACACTTTAATCCACCACTTAAGATTAAGAAATAGATGATCTGATGACACACATGTGAGTAAAGAAAAAGGATAGCTGTATGGAATTGTCATTGCTCTGTCATCTCCATGGCGACATAGTCAGGAAAACACTGAGAGATCTGGGGGTTTTTTTGGGGTTTTTTTTTGCTAATTTTATTCCTGTTTTATTTCCAGTACCAGGTGGGCCAACTGTACTCTGTAGCCGAGGCCAGTAAGAATGAAACAGGTGGAGGAGAAGGAGTGGAGGTGCTGAAAAACGAGCCCTACGAGAAAGATGGAGAGAAGGGACAATACACGCACAAAATCTATCATCTGCAGAGGTGAGCAGGCTTCACCATCACAGAAGTGTCCACACCGCAACAAACAGCATGTTTGAGATCTGAGCGATAGGTTAAGGTTAGCAAGCAGGTCCAGCGGTTACTGGGCTCATCATGGGTACGTGTTCAGGCTTTGAAACGCTGCGACGAGATGGACAAAATGCATTTAAACAAGCAGGGAAGTTAACCCCGCCCCCGTCTCTTCTGCAGTAAAGTGCCCTCATTTGTGAGAATGTTGGCTCCGGCTTCAGCTCTCAACATCCACGAGAAAGCCTGGAACGCTTACCCTTACTGCCGCACAGGTACGGCGCGCCTGCACACACACACACACACACACACACACACACACACACACACACACACACACACACACCTAAACACACACACACACAACTCCCCCTCCCTCAGGCCTCAGTCTCTCTGTTACCTTAAATGACGAGGTAAATAATTTATTATATATCCAATGAGAAGGGTCATATAATCACTTTGGACTTTCAGGCTATGATCACACACACACACATACACACACACACATACACACACACACACACACACACACAGCAGTTGTGTTACATTTCTAATATATTTTTCCTGCTTTCTAATTCTGCTTTCTTTCACCTGGGTCTACAGTAATTACTGTAAGTATGTTTTTATGTTTTTTGCATCTACAAACAGGCTTTGTTTTTATGAAGGCAGCACATTCAGCTGAAACTTGAGACAGAAACCTATGGCGTGCCTGTTTGTACTGGTGTGTCTAGCACCTGGTTGTTTATCTTTTCATCATCTTTACCAGCTCTACCTGTACTTCTTTTCTCTCTGCAGAACGAGTATATGAAAGATAACTTCTTGATCAAGATCGAGACGTGGCACAAACCAGATATGGGACATCTGGAAAATGTAAGAAGTATGTGTGTGCATGTGTGTGAGTGTTCCTACTGCCAGACATGTGGTGTGTCCTTCCTGCAGAGATCATAAGTGTGCTCCGTGCTTCTGTTCCAGGTACATGGTCTGGATGCAGAGACCTGGAAGAAAGTAGATGTCGTCTACATCGACATTGCAGATAGAAGCCAAGTGGAGCCCAAGGTGAAGATATAACTTTCTTTTTAGAATTCCCTGCTGATCTTTGTCCTCTGTGGCCCCTTGTTTTGGACTTTTGACATTTGGACTTTTGCACATCTGTCCAGGACTACAAGCCAGAAGAGGACCCCTGTAGGTACAAGTCAGTGAAGACAGGGCGGGGCCCCCTGGGACCAGACTGGAAGGTACCGAGCCTGATTCTGCTGGCATTCATTTTAGTTAGCATCATGTAGCATCGCTAATCCCGTCCTGTGTGTTTTTGCACCTGCAGAAAGAGCTCCATGCCAAGAAAGACTGCCCCCACATGTGCGCCTACAAACTGGTCACTGTCAAATTCAAGTGGTGGGGCCTGCAGAACAAAGTGGAGAACTTCATCCAGAAGGTCTCATTGTTGCTCCTGACTCAGTGATTTAGATATAAACCTTCACTCCCTCAAAGCTCAGCACGATTTTCTTCTTTTTTTTTGTTTTTTTTTCCAACTCCAGCAAGAGAAGCGCTTGTTCACTAACTTCCACCGCCAACTATTCTGTTGGATCGACAAGTGGATCGACTTGAACATGGAAGACATTCGCCGCATGGAAGAGGAGACACGCAGGGAACTAGATGAAGTAAGCAAAAAAAAAAAAAAAAAAGAGGGAGCTGAATGATTGAATCTGTGGTCATAACTGGTCCATCTTTGTGTCAGATGAGAGTGAAGGACCCGGTGAAAGGGATGGTGGCTCTGGAGGACTGAGCTCGGGTGTGAATGCTGCTGTCCATCAGGTGAATAATACTTCATTCCACCTCCCCCTCTAAGAGACGGAAAAGAAACGAAGCACCCAGACACCAGCGGATTCGCGTCCTCCTGCTATTCCAACCGACACCACGTCCGACCGGCCAATTCAGTCTGACTTTCAGGGACCAGGACACAGTAAAACTTCTGCCGATCTGCGTTACCGTCCTCCCGCCTCCCCCTCGGTTCCATTCCATCGCCGTTTTTTTGACCAGCCAGCGTCTCCGTGTTCTCCACCGCTCTGAGGCCTCTGGTAGCAGCGTTCCCGTCAGTCAGGCCTTTGGCTCAACAAACCGTTCTAAATTCCAGAGATTCATTTCCATTATCTCTGCAATTTAGGGTTTATTTCTGTTGATTATACTGTATGCCGATGGTGTGTATATGTACAGTGCGCCGTAAATCGGAAGCTGAATAATTGTATTGAAATCTATATAGATCTATATAATTACATATGAAAGGGGGTTTAAACTGCTTTTGTGTGTAAGTTTCTGTGATGTTTTCCTCTGTCCCCACACCCTTTTTATGCCCATTTAAATTCCGTCAGGCTTCGAACAGCTGTTAGCATCGCGCTAGGTTTGAGTGTTTTATACCCCCAACCAGACATGAAGTTTTTATTCCAAGTTTCTCTTCATCAGCTTTGTGAGTGCTTCAGCGTGTGTGTGTGTGTGTGTGTGTGTGTGTGTGTGTGTGTGTGTGTGTGTGTGTGTGTGTGTGTGTGTGTGTGTGTGTGTGTGTGTGTGTGTGTGTGTGTGTGTAGCAGCTAAGGCTTTATTTCACTCACTGGGCTATTCCGACATTTCGGAACGCCGGGGCAGAAGTCAAGCCTCTCTGTCTTTTAACTTTTCATCATACCGACAGAGGACTTATTCTGTCTGCATTCATGATGAAGAGCAACTCTTTAAAAGGTGAAACTTTGCGTTGTCACCCATCCCGTCACCTCACCAGTGGATAAATGCTCTTATCCAATGATAGCAATAACTTCCATGACACGTTGGTCTCTAAAATCTCTCGTATCGCCGTTCGTTCGCGAGCAGGAAGTCAAAAAAAGGTTGTTCAGCTGTTCATCCACCCCTGGTTTTCTTGTGTTTGTGTTGCAATCTTCGGATTCCCTTCAGGTGGGGTCTCTCATGCTAGTTTCCAGTAAATTGGTGAGAGTCACTGAAGGAAGTTGAAAAAAGGCACCAGTGACAGGATGTAGAATCGGGATAACAGCCTCAGTTCTGGATTTCTTTCATTCTTTTCCTGTCGCATTCATATTTTTCAGCCAGGAACATTAAAGAGTAAGCAACAGATCGCACTGAAACTATGGAAACGATTATGACCAAAGCAGTTAAAGTGCTTTGAATGTTCTAGTTTTTCCATTTTTCTGTACATTTTGTATACGATACATGTCAGTAAAACAGAATAACAGTGTGTGACGACATGACAGAGCCAGACACTATTCTCTTCTAGAAGAAATCATATTTTTGTATTTATTTATTTCATTCTTGGCTGTGAAGAAATGCTCATAGAACTGTTCTTCCAGGACCTGTTGAATTACATCTGACCACAAATTAAAGTTGACAAGCTCTACATTTGTGCGCTATATATAAGTAAATAATTCTGACCTCCCACCGTCGGTCACCCTGCTCACCGATTAGCTTTGTATTTTCTCCAGTTCCCCCCCAAGTGTCTGTTGCCTCCTCTTTAAGAGAAACTCTCCCACATCACATCGCCGTCTGCGACAGAGCTACTAACCGCACCATGGAGATTTGTGGATGTACTGTCTGTGTCGACCTTGTAAATAGTAAATAAATCAGTGTAGATGAACACATATATATTGAGCAGACTGTCCTGCCAAACCCGCAGCACACCCTCCCGAACCCTATATAGATATTTTAGACTTCTAAATACTGAAACTTTATAGGGCAAGACTTTTTTTTGAGAATTATTAAGTCATTTCCTGGATGATAAGAGGAAAAAAAATATAGTACAAGTGCAGCAAGAAGCCATTTGACTGGACCGCATCTTATTGGCAGGACAGTGTATAGATATATATTTTTGTTCTGGGTGTTGTACCTCCGTTGTCAGTCTCTGAACTACTTTCGCCGATAGGAAACATGTGACGGCAGCTCGGGTCGACTTCAGTGATTCGTGCAAACGATGGCGTCAAGTCTGAACGAGGCCTCGGACTCTGCTCCCTCCTCCCCGCGCGCTTAGAGACGCGGATACGGGGGGGAATCGTGCTTTTAGGGGATGTATTCCAGCCTGAAGATGCCACACATACACTGGTAGGAGATCAGAGACAATCTCATAGATATCTGTCATTAGATTCCTCGATTTATATGATCAGAATATGAAACCAAACGGTCCGCACCTCCAAGCTCTTTTCGAATTGTCAAATCTTTCTCTCTCTCCCTGTCTTTTTTGCTCTCTCACTCACTCCTGTTGACTTGTCTCCTGTTTGATTTTCTTCTTTTATTGTGAATTTGTGCCTTTTTTGTCATCTTCCAATAACACTACTGTACATTGGAGAAGTAAAGAAATAAATTAAACAAGCAACCTCTGCATTGGCCTTCTGGTTTTATTGGAATTTCAGGTGGAACTGTTGGGAAAACAAAGTCCCCTTTCTTCTCTTTTCTCTATGCTGCTAAGAAAACAAAGAAAGCTAAATCATAATCGAAGAGCAGGCAGAGGATTGGTGTCAGACACTGCAGGCAAGGTGAAATTAATCAGGCTTGTGCTGTAAAAATTAGTTTAAACCCTGCTTATGGGGAGAAAAGTGCAGCCAGACATTATGGGGTGGAGAAGAGACATTTTTTTAGGGTGGGTTTCTGGAAAAGCAAAATTTTAATTAAAGAAATGTTTATGTGAAAGTTATTTCACTGCATGGTAAATATGTTAATATCCTGCCAAATTTGTTTTTTGCACCCAGGCTGGAATGAAACCATCTGATATTTGGATTTATGAGACAATCCTGACTGTGTCTATTTTAGGAAACAGCCTGCTTAGCAGACTACCGCCTCAAAACTGTGTTGCACAGTTCACGACCCGTGCTGAACTCCCTAATAAAAGCAGGTATTACATAAGCGTTGGTGAGGAAGGAAGGGCCATCTGAGGATCCGTTTTAAACCCTTCTGATAACCCAGCTCCCTCTGCACCCTCTCCGTGCTCAGCCAAAGCCTGCTCAGCTTTTCACTGGCATCCAATCAGCTGCTAGTCATTTGCTTTATTGGCCCTGTGGAGGGCTCAGGAACGGTGAAAAACTGCAGCAGGTGTCAAAAATTCTACTTTCTTCGAACTTTATGTGTGACATGTGGGTTTGATACAATGGCTAATGAGTCGTACATCTACGATAAATGTTCCATTAATGACCCCTGGACGTTTCCCTTTGCTAATCCCTGACCACTGCTGAGCTCAAAAAGCTCGGCTCCAGGGCCCTGAATCATTCACAAAACTCTGTGATGGCTGGCCTGCAGCTTCACTTTATGCACTGGCCAGAATATATACTTATTTGTGGTCAAGATACATTAATCTTAATTGAAAGCTATATAACAGCTTAAAGTTAGCCTTATGACGGTGTGAACTTTATAAGAAGTAAATCAGACTTTGATAACCACATATATCCTAAATTATATTTAAAAAAATGCGAAGACTTTTCAAATAATTGGCAATAATCTCTTTTTAGCTCCAGAATCCATTGATAGCACTTTATTAATAAGTTCAGAGGCTATGATAACAACATAAATCTGTTTACAGCGGCAATAGCCAGTTTAATGAGAACAATTTTACAGTATTTTATATAAAAATTGCACAAAAGCAACACCCTACACATTCCATATTGTTGGGAAAGTGAAGGATTATTTAAAATACAAAGAGGGCTTTGGTGCAACAAATACCATGCGTCACGGTGCCATTTCAATAAACAGACATGTCCATTCATGATGGAGGTAATTCTTTCTCACTGAGGTTGTTAACCAACCTGGGGTAATAGCTTGATCCGATGTTACGCTTTTAAGTCTGGGGCCAGTGGCTGCTGTGCAGGGTCTGAGCGTGGAGAGGACGCAAGAGAAAAAGGGGGACAAACGATCAAACAACGGGAGTCGGGACAGGAAAGCAGACCCCAGCTCTGGACTCTCCTCTGGAGAACTTTGTCATCTGTCCACAAGGAGTCTGCAGCTTTTTTCGGACGGCAGGAGAGAGACCGACAGACGAGGGTGAGCGGCTGAATGATGATGCTTTGGGTCTCAAACGACCACACAGACATTTATTTAAGAGGGACATGGCCCTGAAAACTGGGCAACTGATGAAGTAAAAATATTTGAGAAGTTTATGCAAATAGCAAAATTTTTGTGTATTAAGTTATTTTTATGCAGACATTTAGTGATTTTGTGGGCAACTATCAAAGAAGAACATGAATAAAAAATCTTATTCTGTTCTGAAAAAGAAAAATGTCTGGCTATACTAGCAGTAGTTTTTCTACTGCCGATCTGCTGATTTTACTGTTTTCAGTGTGTTTTTGCTGCCCTAAAGTGGAACTACAAGCTTCTCGTGTGTCTTTTATTGATCCATCTATGTGTCACTGTGGTCAAACTGTGCTTCATTCTCCACACTCAACAGATGATATTTTCTCATGTGACCTTCAGGGTACTGTCACATCACCGTGGATGAAGGGTGGCCATGATGATAACATGATTACACGCTTAGAAACCTATTTGTGAAATTACTTTCAGGCATACCTGTCATGTCTGCTTTACAAATGTCTGCATCTTGACTGCAACAGAGCTTAGCGCTCTGCTTTCCTCTCTCTGTTTAATTTCACCTGTTTTTGTCGTTAGAAGAGAAAATGAGCACTGGAAGACCAAGAAACGGCGGGACAAACAAATGCAGGTAAGAAGACCTGATCTTGTCTCTTTTGGTACAGATTTCTGGCAGAAAGGGGTGCACAGAGTCCAACCTAATCCAGAAAAAAAACTGCTAATGCCCTTGTACCACATCTGAATTGCCCAAGATGCATAAGGAGATTTGACGCCGCAGGTTCCGCAACGAAACCTCTCACTGGACCGGTGAAAACCCTGACCAAGGTTATCTACTTAACACTTGTGCCTGCAGAAGAATGTTCCCTAAGTCTCTGCATGTGACGCTGTTACATGAGGGGTGAACTGAGGCATGCATCATTAGCATTTTTGTAAGGGGTATAATCTTCTCTCTGGGGTTTCTGTCACATTTTCTTAATATAGCATTTTACCTCGCAGCTCAAAAAGAAGCCAAAATAAAACCCCTTTCTCCTCCCTGCCATGTCGTAAATTGTGAAATCAGCTGAGACAGTCAAACAGGGTTATTCACTGGCAGAATACTGTAAAACTGTAGCTTATTTATTGTTTTATAGTATACCATTTACATTAACGAGACAGGCTGGAACTGCTACATGTTCTGTGTTTTCAGATGTTCTTTCCACTATTAACTGTACCATCATTTAATTAGAATTGTTTTAATCTTTACTCTCAGAGGGGAAAAGTTGTTAAAGCGCATCCAGTGTCCCAGTTCTAATTTGGCTGACAAAGATAACCTTTCCCCTATATGAGGACAGACTGGTTTGAAGCTGGGGGGGCTAAGCGTGCGGTTGTCCCGTCACTGTTCCATGCATGTTCAGCCGACAGACACAATGCTGCCTGTAAACCTCTTAGGGTTCTGAAGGGTTACATTAGTCTTGCAACAGGATCAGCCTCTCCTCCTCTTCTACTCTGTGGTCAAACACAAGCGTTCACATGCCCGTCCCCTGCCAGCGATTATAACCCAAATCTGACTCTCGCCCACATTCCTGAGAGGACCCCACAGCCTTGTTGCTCGTTCAGCCGGTCGGAGCACAGGGAACTCTGCCGCAAACTTCTGCCCGCAGTTTTTAGGATTTTCATCCAGTCTGGACCTGAGATCAGGAGCTACATGAAGAGCAACCGGAGAGATCCGACCAGATGGGAATGAGCTTCATTTGTTTCTAACCAATCCAAACTAAAGAAGAACAAATCCAAGCCAATGGCATGATCACATATCGGTGATCTGAAGGGAAAAAAAAAACCCTTCCTGAGCTTGAGGGAAACACAGCACCAAACATCAGAAGAGCTTTTTTTTTTAGTTTCAAACATGGACTTGGTCACACACAGTCCGCGCCTGAGGTCTGACAGCAGCAGCAGCTCCGCATCTCAGGGCTCAAAGTCCAAGATGTTCCTCCGGCAGCGCCTGAACCAGCTGCTGACCTGCATAGAGGACATGAGCTCTGATGAGGAGGCCAGCGAGGAGGTGTCGCGCACGCTGGACGAAGCCTTTCAGCTCTGTGGCCGCTTTGTTCCTACTGACAGCTTCAGGTTGACACATGCTCGCTCATACTGATTGAACATCTTTTGTACGCCTATAAATCAGAATTTAGCCAATATACATTGGCTGCATTCAGGTCACAACGTGTGACCAGATTCAGTTTTATTTTTTTTAAAAAAGTCTTGAAATGTGAAAGATAATAGAATCGGTTTGCATTTCTTCTCTGTCAGGCTGCAGATTGTGACCTGGAACGTGGCTACAGCGGAGCCTCCGGAGGACGTCACCTCTCTGCTACAGCTGGACGTCCAGCCCCCCACAGACCTCTACGTGATCGGGTAAGAACGGGAGGAGAGCAGGAAATGAAACCTTTAACAACATCAGCTTTCCTTGAAAGGACGACGCTTTGTACTCGTGCAAAGTCGGGAGTATTGGGGGATCGTGTGTGTGACCCCTGGGTGTTTTGTCTGTGTCAGGCTGCAGGAGGTGAATGCCACTCCTGTGAGGTTCATCTCTGACATGGTGCAGGAGGATTCCTGGAGCCATGCCTTCATGGACACCCTAGCACCCAGAGGCTTCATCAAGGTGAGACGGAGCAGCGTTTGTGTCTGCAGGCAGTGAGGGAGCATGTTAGCTGGTGCATTTCAGTCATACTGATTTAAAACTGTTACAACCAGAAGTATATTTAATATTGGATACTTTCTGGATGATATTATGGGCACCTTTTAAAGGTCTTTAAATTCAGCATAAGGCTGTAAATGCTTATTTTGTTATGTTGTGTATATGCTGCACATTTAGGTCACATCGATTCGAATGCAGGGTTTGCTGCTCCTCATCTTTGCCAAACAAATTCACCTCCCCTACATCCAGAAGATCCAGGCCACCTACACCCGGACAGGGATTTTTGGCTACTGGGTAAGCATGTCAGGCTGGGTTTCTGGCCCCAGGACGTCAGAGACGGCAGCAGCGCCACGAACTGTCGCGTTGAAACCTTTCTGAAAGGCCCATTGTGCCCTCCTGGTGGAATGTGCTAAAGCTTTGAGAAGAATGGGATCACAAAGAAAGAGCACAGAAACTGGTGCAGCACAACACTCGCAAGACAATAGCGTAATCCATAATCCAAGACGTTTGACGTGGGATTATGGGGGAGGGGATTTTCTGGCCTTTACTGCAGGGACAGTTATTCATTCATATTCATGGGTTTTGTTTCTGGGATATTAAAATCAAAGTATTTCACGTGTGTAACCACGTCAGGGTAATAAAGGAGGAGTGTCCGTGCGCCTTTCCTTCTACGGCCACATGGTGTGCTTCCTCAACTGCCACCTGGCGGCGCACATGGACTACGCCCTGCAGCGCGTGGATGAGCTGGAGCACATCCTGGAGGCACAAGACTTCGACCTGACTGACACTCCCCGCATCCGGGACCACAAGTCAGTACGGTTACACACACACACACACACACACACACACACACACACACACTCAGCTGGGGGGGTCATCATGGAAGGTAACATGAGGCTCCCGGCTCTTCCGAACAGGGTCGTCTTCTGCTTTGGTGACCTGAACTTTCGAATTAGCGACCACGGCCTGCACTTCATCCGCTCGTCCATCAACAGCGGACGGCTGAATCTGCTCTGGAGCAAAGAGCAGGTGCTGTACACACACACACACACACACACACACACACACACACACACACACACACACACACACACACGTATGCACACACCTGTTTTTTTTCCCCCGTAGCTGACCATGATGAAGACAAAGGAAGCCTTCCTACAGGAATTTGAGGAGGGGCAGCTGAATTTCAAACCCACTTACAAGTTTGACCGCAACTCTGAAAATTATGACACCAGGTAACGTGAGTCACACATCTTTTACTTAGACGTACCAACTGGAAATGATTGTTCCTCAGACTCTGTGCTTTTGTTCCAAACAGCCCTTCAAAGTCATGGTTTCTCTTTAAGTAAGACGCTTTCTTTTACCCTGCATGCCCTGCTGCACCACCCAAGCTGTCCCCAAAGCTTCTCACGCCACACCTGTAGCTGTAATGAGGCTATGCAATCACACAGGAAGCAGCAGACCCTCACCTTTCTGTATAGATGAACTGGCACCGTGTATGTGTCTCTCTCAGAAAGAGCACTGTGGCATTGCCCCTAACCATGTACAGACCCAGGCCCCTGCAGCGCTGCAGCACCACCCTCTTCTTCCTCCTCACCTCCCTCACCTGGGGGCTGCTCTCTGTCTGGTTGGGGGCTTGGCACAGGGAGCTAGACCCACCAAGGTTTGTGTCTCCGTATGTGGCCTTTAGAACAGGCAGCACGCTGGTTGTCTCTCGTCCTTAAATAACTGGAGACACTGACCTAACCAGGACTTCCTGCGTCACACCGTTCCCGCACGATGCTGCATGTGTTCTTTGTTTAGCTAATGCGCTGCCATTTAAACTGTGATACCATTTTAAATGCTATCCTCCACTTCTGACCCCCATCACAGCATGCTGTTCGGTCTACAGCTCCATGCAGTCTGCATCTGTCTCTGTGTTTTACTTCGTCCAGTATTTTGGTTGCCTCTCAAAGCATTAATTTAGAGTTTAGAACACAAATGATACGTTGTTGCTCTCAGCGGGAAGAAAAGAAAACCAGCCTGGACGGATCGAATCCTGTGGCGCATCAAACCCAAAACTCCGCCCCCAGAAGACAATGACGATGACCATGAGACAGCATTGACCTCTGCTGATGATGGACTGGATGAGTATCCGCTCCTGGTCACGCAAGACAAATACACCAGTGACATGAGCTATGGAGTCAGTGACCACAAGCCCGTGGTGGCGTCCTTCAGCCTGGAGGTGAGCGATAGCTCACTGTCAACACCAGCGACGGCGTGGAAAATCCCCCTCCCTGTTGACTTCCTCCCTTTCTCCCACAGCTGAGGAAGTGTTTCGACACACCGCTAGTGTACGTTTCTCCTGTGGGTGTGTGGAGTGCAGACGAGGGTGCATGTCTGACCTACACCGTCCAAGAAGACTTCATGTCATCCACGTGGGATTGGATTGGCCTGTACAAGGTACTGGAGTGGATCATAGCATCCATCCATCCATCCATCCATCCATCCATCCATCCAACATTAGTCTGATTTGAATTCCTTGGTTTGGTTTTCCTGCAGGTTGGATTCAAAAGTGCCTCTGATTATGAAACCTTTGCATGGGTAAGAGAGGACGAGCTTCCAGAGATTAACGAAGTCATACAGGTACAGTGCCAGTGAGGCATCTGCGACGTAACTTCACCAACATATGCATTACTAACCTGTGTGTCTGCTGCGGCTGCAGCTATACATCGATCGTGATGAGATCCCTCTGCTGGGTGGAGAGTACGTTTTGGGTTACTACAGTGCAAACCTGCAAAGCATCATCGGCCTCAGCACCAACTTTCAGGTGAGCATTTATTAGTAGCATTAATAATAATAGATATCTTATACTCTCCATAAATATTCCCTGCCCCTTGATCACAGCATGTGCAACATATGTATAGAGGATTTAAATAGATTCTTTCTTTTTAAGGCTCAGGATGAATGTTTATGATTTTGCGTTGATCTTCCAGATTTTGGAGTCCAAGCGTGCTGTCATGGAGGGTTTAGTTCCTGAGAACATCAACGGGCTCAACAAATAAGAAGAGCCTCACAGCAGGGTCGTAGTCATCATATTCCCTTCAGCCTGGCTCTCCACATGTGATTCTTATATTCAACTGCATCAGTGTCAGACCGTGTCATTAAAACTGCTCAGCAGACTAAACTGAATCACTGGCACATCCAGGTTCAGATTCAGATCTAAAAAAAAAGGATTCATGGTCATTATGAGTCATGCACCAGCTTATCAACGGGCTTTTTTGGTTTGTTTCTGTTGATTTTTTTTCCTTGGAACACAAAATAGTGAGGAGGTTTTTTTTTGTGCCAGTGCGTTGAACTGTAAGTGTAAGACAATTACGAAAGGTTGGAACATTTGAGTTTGTGCTATCTTAAAATAAGAAAAAAAGCTCACTTTAAAAGACCCGGTAAAGGTTATTTGACATTTGTACTTCTGCCAAATGTGAACATGACATACAAATACTGTTTAAATTAACAGTCAGATGTTGCTTTATCACAAAAAACTGCATGCAGAAAAGTAAAAGTTACACGCAAACAATGATGGACTCCAACGCAAAGTTGAGAATCATGAGAATGTTCATTCAAACAGCTATAATGATTTGAACTACAGTATTTATACATTTTTCTCTCTTCATCTCAATTGCTATAACCATAGAGAAAGCGTCTCAGAATGTGATTATTGGCATGTTGTATGTGTTGAATGACTAAGAAAGTGAAGAAAATAATTTAACTAGTCATATCATTAAGTACCATTATATTGTATAAAACATGGAATTGTGGAAAATGGACAAATAATCAGGTATGTTGTTCATCAGTGCCAAAATGCCTTTCAAGCCCATTTTGTCACTTGTTGAGACAGAGCCTCAAACTGATAAAAACTTTAATTTAAATCCAGTTGTTGTTTGATTTACTTTCACACTCCAATAGGTAAAAGAAGCTATTAAAATAGAAATAAATACATACAGCCAGTAAGTAAAAATCACTTATATGGTGTATATAGTGAATACAAAATTCAGTGTAATACCTGAATTAGGAAAACCAAATTATGTAATTGCCAGCGTTTTACGCAACAAAGAACTTAATAAACGTGAAGATGATACCGGAGTCCAACATAAGCGTTATTTCTTACCTTCAGCCATTTTTTTCCCATAATGCATTGCTCGTTGACAACTACGTCTGATTGGAGTATCTTAACCAGTAAAGTGTTTTCGGTAGTACACACGTGGGGATTTTAACGCATCGCTACCTTGAAAAAAGGTAACATTTTGAACATTTACTTAGCGCATTGTGCTATATAAAACAATAATCACTGTTAGAAATTAGTTATTTTTCTCTTCCTGCCAACTGATTGCTTCGAATTAGACGTCACACTGTCAGCTAAGGGTTAGCAAAGTTAGCGATGTTGGTTTACTTCACTTATAAGCTAAGTTAGCTAAGAGTAAATCAAATATATTACCACAGTTCGGTCTGTATCTTGGCCAAAACAAAATCGATCTTCACTTCATTGTGTATCAATTTTGTATTAACGTTAATGAGTGAATTTGGTTCCACTGTGAAGTAGTTTGGTTATGGTATAACACTGAAAATTAGAACCAAGCTGAACATTCATGTAACAGCATAATGACAACATGTTGCAAAATGTAAATCTATTAGTGACATCGCATAATAAAATACGTGATGTAATAATAAACTAGATGTCATTTTGCAGGCTTGGATCTAAACCTAATGATGAACGAGGACGTGGAGCGGCTGTTGATCCAGTTTCAGGATGAAAACGGCGAGACTCTGGGTTCACCATTCGATGTTCCTCTGGACATCACCACAGATAAACTGCAGCTTGTCTGCAATGCACTGCTGCAAAATGTAACCCTCTGGCTATCTCTAACAAAAATATACGTTCATGCTAGTGTACACATATTGATTCTAACCCTTTATGTGCAAAACTAGTATTTCAACTTTAACAAAAGTAATTAAAAAAATAAAAAACTTAGTTTTGGATCAATCAATGTCACAATCTCAGTGATATAATTGCAATGCTGTAGCCTCTACATTATAGGCTGAGCATCTCTCAACTTAATAACTTTATATATTTAACAGGAAATCCTGAAATTAAACACACCGTCATTGTCACTGTAGGAGGAGGCCATGCCTCTGGCGTTTTTCGTACACGGAGAGGCTGAGGTGGTGACCAGCCTGGCATCATGTGTGAAGGATCTTAAGATAGAGACGGAGCAAATTCTTCCGGTGATGTACCAGCCTCTGGCTGTGTTTAGGGTTCGAGCTGTGGCCCGCTGTACCAGCAGCCTGCAGGGACACACAGAAGCTGTGATTTCAACTGCCTTTAGCCCCACTGGCAAGTGAGTGCATGGACATCTCCAAGTTCCTATTTTCCATTGTTTATTCTGAATTGTTTCATCCTTGCAGAAGTGAACAAAATCATAAATGCCCCGGGTTTATTTTAGATATCTGGCCAGTGGTTCAGGCGATACCACAGTGCGTTTTTGGGACTTGACAACTGAGACGCCTCTCTACACTGCCAGAGGTATAAATTAGCGTCGATGAGTTGACCTCAAATTTATGAGACTCCTGAGCTGCATTTTTCTTTAATTTCAGGACACACACATTGGGTACTCAGCATCGCATGGTCACCAGATGGCAAGAAACTAGCATCAGGATGCAAGAACAGTCAGGTGAGCGACCAACACACTCCCGTTTAGATTTGAATCTTTCCTAGCATGATAAATGAATCTGTCTCTCTCCCTGTAGATTTGTCTGTGGGATCCAGCGACAGGAACACAGGTGGGCAGGACTTTAACCGGCCACACCAAATGGATCACTTGGATCTGCTGGGAACCTCTCCATCTGTGAGTGTGGCTTGATTTCTGCCCATTTACTTGTCCTCAAACTGCTGAAGGAGCTGGGAGTTCCATAAACTCTTAACACACTGTTTCTCTGCTCTGCTCCCATCAGCAATCCGGAGTGCCGGTATTTGGCCAGCAGCTCAAAAGATGGCTCGGTACGTATTTGGGACACCGTGTTGGGCCGCTGTGAGAAGATCCTGACGGGTCACACTCAGTCGGTCACCTGTGTGAAGTGGGGAGGAGATGGGCTGCTCTACACGTCGTCCCAGGACAGGACGGTCAAAGTCTGGAGAGCCAAAGATGCAAGTGCCAGATGTTTGTTTGCTCCCCAGGACAGGTCATTTTTCTGTCAATTGCACATATCAGAACATTTATGATGGTTTTAATGTTGTATGTAGGGAGTCCAGTGCAGGACCCTGCAGGGCCATGCCCACTGGGTCAACACCCTGGCCCTCAGCACAGACTACGTCCTGCGCACCGGAGCTTTTGAACCTGCAACAGCCACCATCAACCCCCAGGATATCACCGGATCATGTAAGTGTCTTGGACTTGAATCGAAACACCTGTTTAAATATTTACAGGGGAATGCTCTCATGTGACCATTTTGTTCACGTACAGTGGAAGAAGTGAAGGAAAAAGCTTTGCAAAGATATAATAAAGTCAGGGTAAGTGCTGTGTGCTGTACATACGGCCAGATCACTTGCACCACCATCCTCACCTCTGTTGTCACACCACAGGGTTCAGCTCCCGAGCGTTTGGTGTCAGGCTCAGACGATTTCACCATGTTCCTGTGGAACCCTGCAGAAGACAAGAAGCCTCTGGCCAGGATGACTGGCCACAGTGCGCTGGTCAATGAAGTTCTCTTTTCCCCAGACACCAGGCTCATTGCCTCTGCTTCATTCGACAAGTCTATCAAAATTTGGGATGGACGCACTGGAAAGTAAGGCTCTCCCGTCACTTTGCATTGTAAATGTATGTAGTGCAGCAGTGTTCCACATGGTGGTGCTGTAGACGCACTATTCTGACCATTCATGCATCCCCTCAAGGTACCTGACGTCCCTGCGGGGCCACGTGGCGTCTGTGTATCAGGTGGCCTGGTCAGCTGACAGCAGGCTGCTGGTCAGCGGCAGCAGCGACAGCACTCTGAAAGTTTGGGACATCAAGACTGGGAAGCTCAACATCGACCTACCAGGTCACGCTGACGAGGTGAGGGGCGCACAGGCGCTACTTCCTGATGTTCCCCGTGGCTGAAAAGATGACCATTTCTAACTTGAGTGCTGCACGTACAGGTGTATGCAGTGGACTGGAGTCCCGATGGGCAGAGAGTGGCGAGTGGCGGGAAGGACAAATGTCTACGAATGTGAGTAAGATGCAGAGACTTGCAACAATTCCCCGTGCATGTTTTCTGGCTCTGGAACCTTGTGATTTGTCTGCAGATGGAGACGATAGCCGGCCTGTATCACAGCTCTAGCCATGTAGACGTCTGACATTTGGAGGAGGAAGGCGTGTCTGTACCTGAGCCCACCCCTTTGCTTTTTTCAGCACTAGCGTCCTAAACGGGACCTCTGTCCCATCTCAGCAAGTGTCATCTCCATGGAAACCCACGTGGGAATATTCCTACAGCAACGCTGAATAAGAGTTGAGCTATAAATGCTAATGTGCTACACTATAATGCTTTTATGAGTGCAGATATTCACATGTAAATAACTGAATCTCCAGATTTAAAAAGACTTAAATCTTAATAAATGAACTCAGATTATGGTCATGCCGTGAAATGACGTGCACAGGATTTGTGCTCCTCCTTCACTTTAAGCCTCAGCAGACTGATGGCACACCGTGGGTAACAGGTGACTGGGGTGAGGCAGCAGGTGGGACATCTAAAGCCTCCCAGTGCAACGTTAAAGCCGACCATGCTCATCCTGCTCCGCCAGCCCTTAATCTTCTCTGTCCTCCATTCAGCAAAGCCTCAGCTGGTGTTTTTTTTTTTTTAACTAGTTCAAACACAAAGAAAACATATTTGCCTGAAGATGTTTTCTCTGTCAGCGAAATTAAAACAGTTTTATTGTGTCTCTCGGGGATCAGGTTTATTAATTGCATGTCAGTTCAGACAGATGAAGCTAAGGTGTCTTTTCATCACACATTTTCACCTTACAAACATGAGTGTTTGTGCCAGGATTGAGGATGGAGCGTGTGTGCCGGTTTATTAAAAAAGCAGCAAGGCATAAATACACAAGTGTAAACAGCCAGAAATGTGTAAAACATGTTGCTGATGGTTAACAAAGGTTATAAAAATGCCCTACGCATATCAGGGATATTAAGTTTGGCAAAGAGGAGCCAAAGGCTCTTCTCCAAGGCTGTGTGGCATCATTAAGTTGGTTAAAACCAAAGCCTGATATATCTGAAACACATCCCCGGAACATCATTCAACATGTGCAAACACTCTAACATGAGTGCATTTAGGGATGTCAACATTTCAAATAAAAAAAAGCTTATTAGGTGTTAGCTTGAGGTTAAAAAAATAAAAAGTTTAGCAGTGAGAACGAGAAGCGTGGAGCAGACCAGAGTGACGGCCAATGAAGAGATGCCGTACAGGAGTCACAGATGCATGTAACCGAGAGACAAACTGAGCAAAGCATGATGGGCGATAATTCACCCAAAAATAAAAATTCAGTGTCCTGGAGAGTCAACAGCACAATCTTAATCCACTACAATGGAAGATTAGCAGGAAACTGGACATTTATGTGTTTTTATTTCTGTGCTGCTCCTGCTCAATTTACTTGAGGTCAGCAAGAAGCATTGGAATTAGTTTCAAGGCTGTTTAAGTCCAATTTCATTTTTGGGTGAACTATCCCTTTAATAAACCAGCGTTGATGCCCACTGAAACATGCTTGAAAATCTACGGTGAGATCACAGGTGGGCAGTAACGATACCAAGATGTGTTTAAATACCGCACAGGTGTTTTGTGTACATACTGAAGCGAGCGTCCTACTATGCAGAAGTGTCTGTTTTTAGCTCAGTATAAGTATTCCATGAATGGAAAGACACGTTTATGGTTTCGGTATAAAACATTCACTCTACAACACACAACAACAGTCATAGAAAGCTAAACAGACATGTTCCTTCTACTTTAGTTTTTTTTTTGTTTTTTTTGCTTCTAATCGGAAACTTTGGTTAATAATATGTGTTTCTGCTCTGAATATTCTGAAAATGGAGTCAATGTGTCGGAAGCGTCCTGAAGCTTACTCGTCTTCCGTAACCGTGCCTGCGTCATCGAGTCAGGGAGCGGCGGAGAGCTAGTATGAAGAACGGAGGTGCTCACTTGCGTTGAATGATGCACCAGTTGGTGGCCCCCTCAGGCGTCCCTCTACTGCGTCTTCCACACGTTGTTGAGCAGTTTGACAACCTCCTCGTAGATGACGAAGACGATGGCCACGTCCAAGCACACTCGGCCGAGCCTGGGAACGGTTCCCTTGTAGAAGCTGTAAAAAGGAATGCGATTAGATATTTGTAGGAGAGAAATCTGCGGTTCATGAGGTGCAGGGTCAACTCACGCCTGAGGTCCTTCATGCTTCAGGATCTGGAAGGCACAGTCTGCTGTGTTTTTGTAGCGATGGGCCTCTAAACCCTACAAAAAAATAAATCAGGAAGTCTTTAAAATGGTACGCCGCATCAAAACAATTAAATAGGCTGAGCTTTTTACCTGCATCCTGGTTTTTACCACATCCAGGGGTGTGTTTCCAAAGACACTGGCAGCGCCCGCTGTGGCTCCAAACATTGCTGTCACAATTGGGTGCATTTCTTTTCTGGGGTCGTCACCTTTAAGACACAAATGATGGGGTCATACACAGAAACGGGAAGACCGGCTGGAGATTACAGGTTCTGCTAAAATAGGATTTTTTTCACCTTTGTACCAGTTTCTTAGCAAATTCATCACGTAGAATCGAATCGCCTGATTGGTTCCTTGTTTCAACACAGTGGCTGTCAGACCTTGGTAAGTCCCCCTCACACCTAAAGGAATCCAGCAGTTTGAATAAGCACGGCCCACATGCACGAACGGACTGTTAGGGGTCGCCGTCCCGCCTACCCTGTTCCCTGATAATCTCACTGACGCCGTGAAAGAACCCTCTGTAGCGAGGTCTGAGGGAACACTGGTCGTGGATCATCTTCACCTGGTGAAGAAAAACACACAGCTCATTCAAATGACCGCTGACAGACAGCAGGCGTGGAAGCGCCTCTGGCTCTTCTCACCTTCACCGTTTCCATTGGACACACCACCAGGATGGCTTCCGCTATACCTGCTCCCAAACCGCACAGGAGACTGCGCGTGTTGTCTAATCGGCCTGTGGCGTCGCGCATTGGGTTGCTCAGCATCTCAAATGTGCCAAACCTGTGAAGGTCAGCAGGCAAACATCACTGACTGACTGGGCAGATGAATCAGGGTGTAAACTCAGCAAGCATGGATGTCCCCGTATTCAGGGGAACAGCTTCAATCCCCAGCATCTCCACCCTCAACCAATTAGCTTCTGGCATTGATTAAATTTAAATATCAAATGCAGCACGAGTATTTAACCACCCGTCTAGAGCATCATTACCTTACTGCAGACTTGGGTATGGATCCGTAGAGCAGCGAGCTGAGGCCTCGATACAGTCCTCTGAGGCCGTGATCCTGCACGGTCAGCTTGACGCAGTCACCTGCACACAAACACACATTGTAGCCAGAACCCAGCAGGGGCTGTCATCAGTCGTGCCCCGGTGACCCACCGATGCCTCTGTATCTGGGTGGGTTGGCCCTCTCGTCCAGCTGCAGCTGGGTCTTGACGTACTCAGTGGGGAAGGTGATGCAGATCTCGATCCCTCCTGCGATGCCACCTGAATAACAGCACACAGAAGAGAGTAAGGCTGCAGCCTCTCTTTCAGTGTGCAAGGTTGTTCTTGAATGTTGTGTCAGGGGAAACTCACAGACATTATTTGCAGGGTGCTGCTGACTCTAGATCTGTTTTAATGTGGACACACATTGGTGTGTGGATTGATAACAGTGCATTTTACGAATATTTTTTATATTTAAATGATTGTTTTGTGCCATAGCAAATAAATTCATTAACAGAGGTGCAGCCACATCATGAAAGTGATGTAGCATGACCCAGTTCTACATAAACAGACTGAGATTAGGTCTCTGCACAGCGACGCTAAACACTGCGATATAGATAACAATAATCAACCTGCAAGAATGGCCTTTCCGGGATGCGTCATTTTCCTGCCTCCGACTGCAGCGGCCGCCAGGTTTCTTTTGGCCGTGTAAGACAGCTGGTGAGCAGGCAAACCGCCCAGACCCGCCGCGGCGGCAGCTGCCAGACGCCGGGATGGAGGCTGCTGACGCGCCGCGGAGCTCGGACATTTCCGGACACCGCAGCTCTCGCACGGACCCTCACACACCGAAAACGGCTTCAGCAGTGAGGACATGGCGCTGGTTCGTACCGTTGCTTTTATCAATATTCAGAAACTGGCCTCAGTGTTGACGGACGACCTCCCGCAACCACAACAACAAAGCTCGGCGCGCTAGTGTGACGGATGGAGCATCAGCGTTCAAGCGGCGGTCAGGTGATGAATGGCCACGCCCACCAATCGTTGACTGGGCTCACGTGACCTGTGCATGATTTTTGACGACCAATAACAGGAAAGACGATGTTGCGTCGGCTAATCCGATTCAGTTAGGATTTTAACTTACTTAAGGAAATATTTCAGATTTAAACAGAAAAAAAAAAAAACTGAAATGGAAAAACCCTGCATCATAAATGATTATATCAAATATATATTATAGTCACAGGATGTCATTATTCAGAAACACTAATACAGCCTCAAAGTACAGAATATTGTGATAATCCATCAGATATTTAGAAAACAACATTGAAACCATTGAAACTATATATTCACAATATCTATATCTTATTGTAGGTCATTACAAGTGTACACAAGAATGTTGAAGATTCCTGGTGCATCTACGCTTGATCCATGTCCCCTTAAATAGTGTTCACATCATGCTTCAACACACACACACACACACACACACACACACACACACACACACACA
>BJFM01000784.1:199358-212945 GCA_016586285.1 Arothron firmamentum | reverse complement strand
TTTTTTTTTTTTTTTAAATGTGTGTGTTGTCATCTCACATTTGCCTGGAGTTTGTGATCATCAGCAGAATCTTTTTTTTTTTTTTAGTCTGTTTTAGTATTGTTAAACATTAAAATGTTGGAAAGAGGATGAGAGGCTTGCACGGGTATGAACAGATTGCTATCATACTACGGTAAACAGGATGGAAATGTGAGCTGTGTACAGCAGAGGTTTCCAATATTTTCCATGACCCCCAATCACCAGAAGCTGTTTCACTGTTCATGAATTTAATTCTGTGTGGTGTAGAGTAATTCTTAATGTAGCTGCCTCGTACTTTTTGGGGGGTTAGCCAGGAGTTCTTGGTTTCTTGGCTGTTGGTCTGCTCCGCAGAACTTTTTCTTTATGAATACTTCTCCGTTTCTGCACTAGCTAGCTACGCACCAGTTTGAGGATCAGGGCAGCTTGGCGACAGACGCAAGCCTCTGTATCAATGCAAATCAGGGCGTTGAGATTGATGTTTTGACAGGCAGCTAATTAGAAAGAAGAATGGGAAATACGATTTTGATTTTATCTTATTATAAGTTACATTTTATAATGATTCTTAGAATTATTAGATTCTGTTGTGTTTTTTTTTTTTAATTTATCGTCATCTTTCTTTCAATTTACCAAGGGCCCCTATTGCACCCCCTGGTGGTGTCCCAGGTGGGGCATTGTCACCTCCTGTCACCTCCCCACCCAATTTAAAGACCACCATTTGCCTTCCAAAAAACCTGCAATGAGCTCCAAAGTTTCCTCCAATTAACTAGCTGACAATGAAAAGAATATAAAGCTGATTTTCCAGCCGTATTCCTCCAACGAGTTCATCTCCCATTCTTTTACATATCAAATATCAGGTGCACTACAATTTCTAGAAACACCAGTAGTAATTAGTCGCATGGCTTAAACTTAAAGACATAATAGCAAGACCAGAATCCTGAAAGAAAGAAAGAGAAAGTAATTTTCCCAAAGTTTCATCCACACAAAAGAAACTTAAATGAATGTAGTGTAAACACAGACTTAAGACATTTGAGCAAAATTTGAGTTAAGGTGCTAGGGTTGATGGATGGAAACGATTGACTATAGCAACACAGGAAAGAGGAGGAGGTGGGAAAGACAGACTGAGAAGATAACACTTTTCGACAGAGGAGTGTGAGGTTGAATCATCTCCATTGAGCGAGATTCCACCCATCCATTAGAGACAGATACCGCCAAATCACACTGCAGTGAGGCAGACACAGCAGCAGATTACACTGCTTTTAAAAGCCCAGGAAAGGAGAGAAAAGGGTGTTAATGCTTCCAAAATGCTTTTACCACTCCTACTCATGCAGGTCAGACTGTAGCCTTTTCCATTGCTGCTTTCTTTGGTATAGTCAAAAGACAACAGAAAGTGGAACCGTTCCACCAGTCAGAGTACGTATATGTTTAGCTGCTTTATATGAAAATCTGGAATATACATCAAGAATCTGCAGGATCTGCTTCCTGCTGAGCTCATTCTGTGTGCCTCCTAGGCGCACAGGTTGTAATCCTAGCGGCCCCGAAACAAAAAGGGGGTGCACGACCGACCCATACACCAAAACGTGCGTCCTGACGACACAGTCGTGTGTGTGAAATTTCACGGCCCTCGGTTAACCGGGCCCCGGGAAATCCCCAAAAAACTGAAAAATGTCCCCTCAAGCACTGAAAAACACTTAAACCGCTATATGTTCGCGCCTGCAGTGTTAGGGTCCGGTTCCCGTGTGTTTGTGTTCCCCTTGTTCTCCCCTAGAGGGGGCTGTTCCCCCTGACTCCAGCAGTGAGCACACACCTGCAGCTGATCAGCTAATCAGTACTGATTAAAGGATGCTGGCAGCCGGTGCTCACTGCTGGATCGTTTTTTGTTTTGCTCTGTTTGCCTTTTGTTTACCAAATAAAAGGATTATTTTTTGGCATTTGATCCGTCTCCCCTTGTCTGCATTTGGGTCCTTTAAAAAAACTCAATTCTTAACATGTAGGGTGCACATGGCCAAAATATACATCAAAACGTGCGTCCGGACGAGGCGGTCGTGGATGTGAAGTTTCAAGGCCCTTGGACAAACAGGCCCCTCAAAATCCCCAAAAAACTGAAAAAAGTTCTCAATCTTACACCACAGGAAGTGACTTTTTTTATTCTTAATTCTGTGTGCCTCCTAGGCACACAGGTTGTAATCCTAGCGGCCCTGACGTAAAAAGGGGGAATAAGTGCATGTCCGTAGGGCGTGCATGACCGTCCCATACACCAAAAGGTGCGTCCTGACGAGGTGGTTGTGTGTATGAAATTTCACGGCCATCGGACAAGCGGACCCCGAAAACACCCCAAAAAACTGAAAAATGTCCCCTTCAGCACTGAAAAACACAAAAATCACTATAAGTCCGCGTTCGTAGGGTGCACATGAACAAAACGTACACCAAAACGTGCGTCCGGGTGAGGCAGTCGTGCATGTCAAGTTTCAAGTTCCTCAAACAAACAAGCCCAAAAAATCCCCAAAAAAATGAACAAAGATCTTATTCTCACACCACAGGCACTGGCTTTTTTTAATTCTTAAACTTTTTTTTATTCCGTCGCAAAGTTTGGTGACGGAAAAGGGTCCCCACAGGTCTAGCAAAACACACTACGAAACGTGCAGCTCGCTCATACGGACGTGGACATATGAGCTCCAAAAAAGACACAAATCACAGGAAATGTGGGTCCAGAGTGAAATGTGAAGATGTAGTGAGGAGGGAGTGGAGAGGGAGTGAAGAGGGTGTGATGAGGGCGTGAAGAGGACGTGAAGAGGGCGTGAAAAGGGAGTGACGAGGGAGTGAAAAGAGCGTGACCAGGGAGTGAAGAGGGAGTGAAGGGGGTGTGACCAGGGTGTGAAGAGGGAGTGACCAGGGATTAAAGAGGGAGTGACCAGTCAGTAAAAAAGGAGTGACCAGGGAGTGAAGAGGGAGTGATGAAGAAGTGAAGGAGGTAGTCACCGGGGAGTGGGAATGGAGTGACGAGGGAGTGAAGAGGGACTGAACAAGAGAGAGCAGGAAGTGAACAGGAAGGGAACAGGGAGTGAGGAGGGAGGGAACAGGGAGAGAACAGGGAGTGAGGAGGGAGTGATGAGGGAGGGAACAGGGAGTGACAAGGGAGTGACCAGGAAGTGAACAGGGAGCGAGGAGGAAGTGAAGAAGGAGTGATGAGGCAGTGAGGAGGAAGTGAAAAGGAAGTGAGGAGGGTGTGATGAGGGCATGAAGAGGACGTGAAGAGGGCTTGAACAGGGAGTGACGAGGGCGGGAAAAGGGAGTGAACAGGGAATGACAAGGACAGGAACAGGGAGTCACAAGGGAGCTAAAAGGGAGTGACATGGGAGGGAACATGGAGTGACGAGGGAGTGAACAGGGAGTGAGGAGGGAGCAAACAGGGAGTGATGAGGGAGTGACATGGGAGGGAACAGGGAGTGAGGAGGGAATGAACAGCGAGTGACGTGGGAGGGAACAGGGAGTGACGAGGGAGGGAACAGGGAGTGAAGAGGGAGTGATGAGGGTGGGAACAGGGAGCGAAGAGGGAGTGACAAGGGAGTGATGTGGGAGGGAACATGGAGTGAAGAGGGAGGAAACAGGTAGTGAGGAGGGAGTAAACAGGGAGTGAAGTGAGAGGGAACAGGGAGTGAGGAGGTAGTGAACAGGGAGTGACGTGGGAGGGAACAGGGTGTGAGGAAGGAGTGACGAGGGAGGGAACAAGGAGTGAAGAGGGCGTGAACAGGGATTGATGAGGGAGGGAGCAAGGAGTGAAGAGGGAGTGATGAGGGAGGGAACAGGGAGTGACGAGGGAGGAGGCAGGGAGTGATGAGGGAGGGAACAGGGAGTGAAGAGGGGGTGAGGAGGGAGTGAACAGGGCGTGTACAGAGCATGTACAGGGATTGAAGAGGGAGTGATGAGGGAGGGAACAGAGAGTGAAGAGGGGGTGAGGAGGGAGTGAACAGGGAATGACAAGGACAGGAACAGGGAGGGAACAGTGAGGGAGGAGGGAGTGACGAGGGAGTTAACAGGGAGTGAGGAGGGGATGGAGAGGGTGTGAGGAGGGAGTGACGAGGGAGGGAACAGGGAGTGAAGGGGGAGTGAACAGGGAGTGACGAGGGAGGGAAGAGGGAGGGAACAGGGAGGGAACAGGGAGTGAAGGGGGAGTGAACAGGGAGCTAAAAGGGAGTGACGTGGGAGGGAACATGGAGTGAAGAGGGAGTGACAAGGAAGTGAGGAGGGAGCAAACAGGGAGTGACGTGGGAGGGGACTGGGAGTCAGGAGGGAGTAAACAGGGAGTGAACAGAGAGTGACATGGCAGTGAGGAGGGAGTGACGAGGGAGGGAACAGGGAGTAAGGAGGGAGTAAACAGGGAATTACAAGGGAGTGACGTGGGAGAGAACAGGGAGTAAACAGGGAGTGACGAGGGAGTGATGAGGGAGGGAAGAGGGAGTGAACAGGGAGTGACGAGGGAATGAACAGGGAGTGAAAAGGGAGTGACGTGGGAGGGAACATGGAGTGAAGATGGAGTGAGGAGGGAGTAAACAGGGAGTAAGGAGGGAGTGAAATGGGAGGGAACAGGGAGTGAGGAGGGAATTAACAGGGCATGAACAGGGATTGATGAGGGAGGGAGCAAGGAGTGAAGACGGAGGGAACAGGGAGTGAACAGGCAGTGACGAGGGAGGGAACAGGGAGTGAGCAGGGAGTGACGAGGGAGGGAACAGGGAGTGATGAGAGAGTGAGGAGGGAGTGAAGACAGAATGAAGTGGGAGTAAAAAGGGAGTGATGAGGGAGTGAGGAGGGTGTGATGAGAGCATGAACAGGGAGTGACGAGGGAGTGAACAGGGAATGACAAGGGAAGGAACAGGGAGTGAACAGTGAGGGAGGAGGGAGTTAACAGCGAGTGACAAGGGAGTTCCAAGGGAGTGATGTGGGAGGGAACAAAGACTGAAGAGGGAGTGACCAGGGTGTGAAGAGGGAATGACCAGGGATTAAAGAGGGAGTGACCAGGGAGTAAAAAAGGAGTGACCAGGGAGTGAAGAGGGAGTGATGAAGAAGTGAAGGAGGTAGTCACCGGGGAGTGGGAATGGAGTGACGAGGGAGTGAAGAGGGACTGAACAAGAAAGAGCAGGAAGTGAACAGGGAGGGAACAGGGAGTGAGGAGGGAGGGAACAGGGAGAGAACAGGGAGTGAGGAGGGAGGGGACAGGGAGTGATGAGGGAGGGAACAGGGAGTGATGAGGGAGGGAACAGGGAGTGACAAGGGAGTGAATAGGAAGTGAACAGGGAGCGAGGAGGAAGTGAAGAAGGAGTGATGAGGCAGTGAGGAGGAAGTGAAAAGGGAGTGAGGAGGGTGTGATGAGGGCATGAAGAGGACGTGAAGAGGGCTTGAACAGGGAGTGACGAGGGCGGGAAAAGGGAGTGAACAGGGAGTGAGGAGGGAGTGAACAGGGAATGACAAGGACAGGAACAGGGAGTCACAAGGGAGTTAAAAAGGAGTGACATGGGAGGGAACATGGAGTGAAGAGGGAGTGACGAGGGAGTGAACAGGGAGTGAGGAGGGAGCAAACAGGGAGTGATGAGGGAGTGACGTGGGAGGGAACAGGGAGTGAGGAGGGAATGAACAGCGAGTGACGTGGGAGGGAACAGGGAGTGACGAGGGAGGGAACAGGGAGTGATGAGGGTGGGAACAGGGAGCAAAGAGGGAGTGACAAGGGAGTGATGTGGGAGGGAACATGGAGTGAAGAGGGAGGAAACAGGGAGTGAGGAGGGAGTAAACAGGGAGTGAAGTGGGAGGGAACAGGGAGTGAGGAGGTAGTGAACAGGGAGTGACGTGGGAGGGAACAGGGTGTGAGGAAGGAGTGACGAGGGAGGGAACAAGGAGTGAAGAGGGCGTGAACAGGGATTGATGAGGGAGGGAGCAAGGAGTGAAGAGGGAGTGATGAGGGAGGGAATAGGGAGTGACGAGGGAGGAGGCAGGGAGTGATGAGGGAGGGAACAGGGAGTAAACGGAGTGAACAGGGCGTGTACAGAGCGTGTACAGGGATTGAAGAGGGAGTGATGAGGGAGGGAACAGAGAGTGAAGAGGGAGTGAGGAGGGAGTGAACAGGGAATGACAAGGACAGGAACAGGGAGTGAACAGTGAGGGAGGAGGGAGTGAAGAGGGAGTGACGAGGGAGTTAACAAGGAGTGAGGAGGGGATGGAGAGGGTGTGACGAGGGAGTGACGAGGGAAGGAACAGGGAGTGAAGGGGGAGTGAACAGGGAGTGACGAGGGAGGGAACAGGGAGTGAAGAGGGAGTGACGAGGGAGGGAACAGGGAGTGAAGGGGGAGTGAACAGGGAGTGAACAGGGAGCTAAAAGGGAGTGACGTGGGAGGGAACATGGAGTGAAGACGGAGTGAAGAGGGAGTGAGGATGGAGCAAAGAGGGAGTGATGTGGGAGGGGACTGGGAGTCAGGAGGGAGTAAACAGGGAGTGAACAGAGAGTGATGTGGCAGTGAGGAGGGAGTGACGAAGGAGGGAACAGGGAGTGAGGAGGGAGTAAACAGGGAATTACAAGGGAGTGACATGGGAGAGAACAGGGAGTAAACAGGGAGTGACGAGGGAGTGATGAGGGAGGGAAGAGGGAGTGAACAGGGAGTGACGTGGGAATGAACAGGGAGTGAAAAGGGAGTGACGTGGGAGGGAACATGGAGTGAAGATGGAGTGAGGAGGGAGTAAACAGGGAGTAAGGAGGGAGTGACATGGGAGGGAACAGGGAGTGAGGAGGGAATTAACAGGGCATGAACAGGGATTGATGAGGGCGGGAGCAAGGAGTGAAGACGGAGGGAACAGGGAGTGAACAGGCAGTGAACAGGGAGTGAGGAGGGAGTGATGAAGGAGGGAACAGGGAGTGAGCAGGGAGTGACGAGGGAGGGAACAGGGAGTGAAGAGGGAGTGATGAGGGAGGGAACAGGGAGTGACGAGGGAGCAAAGAGGGAGTGATCTGGGAGTCAGGAGGGAGTAAACAGGGAGTGAACAGAGAGTGACGTGGCAGTGAGGAGGGAGTGACGAAGGAGGGAACAGGGAGTGAGGAGGGAGTAAACAGGGAATTACAAGGGAGTGACGTGGGAGAGAACAGGGAGTGACGTGGGAATGAACAGGGAGTGAAAAAGGAGTGACGTGGGAGGGAACATGGAGTGAAGATGGAGTGAGGAGGGAGTAAACAGGGAGTAAGGAGGGAGTGACATGGGAGGGAACAGGGAGTGAGGAGGGAATTAACAGGGCATGAACAGGGATTGATGAGGGCGGGAGCAAGGAGTGAAGACGGAGGGAACAGGGAGTGAACAGGCAGTGAACAGGGAGTGAGGAGGGAGTGATGAAGGAGGGAACAGGGAGTGACGAGGGAGGGAACAGGGAGTGAAGAGGGAGTGATGAGGGAGGGAACAGGGAGTGACGAGGGAGTGAAGAGGGAGTGACGAGGGAGGGAACAGGGAGTGAGCAGGGAGTGACGAGGGAGGGAACAGGGAGTGAAGAGGGAGTGTTGAGGGAGGGAACGGGGAGTGATGAGAGAGTGAGGAGGGAGTGAAGACAGAATGAAGTGGGAGTAAAAAGGGAGTGATGAGGGAGTGAGGAGGGTGTGATGAGAGCATAAACAGGGAGTGACGAGGGAGTGAACAGTGAGGGAGGAGGGAATAAACAGCGAGTGACAAGGGAGTTCCAAGGGAGTGATGTGGGAGGGAACAAAGAGTGAAGAGGGAGTGACCAGGGAGTGAACAGGGAGTGACATGGGAGGGAACAGGGAGTGAGGAGGGAGTGAACAGGGCGTGACATGGGAGGAAACAGGGAGTGAGGAGCGAGTGACGAAGGAGTGAAAAGGGAGTGACGAGGGAGTGACGAGGGAGGGAACAGGGAGTGAGGAGGGAGTGAACAGGGCGTGTACAGGGAGTGAATAGGGCGTGTACAGGGCGTGTACAGAGGGTGTACAGGGAGTGAAAAGGGAGTGACGAGGGAGGGAAGAGGGCGTGATTAGAGAGGGAACAGGGATTAAACAGGGAGTGACGAGGGAGGGAACAGGGAGTGAGGAGGGAGTGAAGAGGGCGTGTACAGGGAATGAAGAGGGAGTGATGAGGGAGTGAGGAGGACATGTACAGGGAGTGAACAGGGAGTGAGGAGGGCATGTACAGGGAGTGAACAGATTGATGAGGGAGGGAGCAAGGAGTGAAGAGTGAGTGATGAGGGAGGGTACACGGAATGAACAGGGAGTGAGGAGGGAGTGAACAGGTAGTGAGGAGGGAGTGAAGAGGGAGTGACGAAGGAGTAAACTGGGAGTGAACAGGTAGTGAACAGGGCGTGTACAGAGCGTGGACAGGGCCTGAAGAGGGAGTGACAAGGGAGGGAACAGGGATTGATGAGGGAGTGAACAGGGAGTGAGGAGGGAGTGATGAAGGAGGGAACAGGGAGTGAGGAGGGAGTTAACAGGGAGTGACGAGGGAGGGGACATGGAGTGAAGAGGGAGTGATGAGGGAGGGAACAGGGAGTGAGGAGGGAGTGAACAGGGAGTGAGGAGGGAGGGAACAGGGAGTGAACAGGGAGAGAACAGGGAGTGAGGAGGGGGGGAACAGGGAGTGAGGAGGGGGGAACAGGGAGTGAAAAGGTAGTGAACAGGGCGTGTACATTGATTGAAGAGCGAGAGACGAGGGAGGGACTGGGGAGTGAAGAGGGAGGGAACAGGGAGTGAGGAGAGAGTGATGATGGAGTGAAGAGGGAGTGAGGAGCGAGTGAAGAGGGAGTGAGGAGGGAGTGAACAGGGAGTGAAGAGGGCATGTACAGGGCGTGTACAGAGGGTGAACAGGGAGTGAAAAGGGAGTGACAACGGAGGGAACTGGGAGTGAAGAGGGAGTGAAAAGGGAGCGACGAGGGAGTGAACAGGGAGTGAAGTGAGCATGATTAGAGAGGGAACAGGGAGTAAAGAGGGAGTGAAGAGGGAGTGACGAGGGAGTGAAAAGGGACTGATGAGGGAGTGAACAGGTCGTGTACAGGGAATTAAGATGGAGTGACGAGGGAGTGAAAAGGGACTGATGAGGGAGTGAACAGGTCTTGTACAGGGAATGAAGAGGGAGTGAAGAGGGAGTGAGGAGGGAGTGAACAGGGCATGTACAGAGGGTGAACAGGGAGTGAAAAGGGACTGACGAGGGAGTGAACAGGTCGTGCCCAGGGAATGAAGAGGGAGAGAGGAAGGAGTGAAAAGGGAGCGACGAGGGAGTGAACAGGGAGTGAAGTGAGCGTGATTAGAGAGGGAACAGGGAGTAAAGAGGGAGTGAAGAGGGAGTGAGGAGGGAGTGACGAGGGAGGGAACAATGAGTGACGAGGGAGTGAGCAGGGAAAGAACAGGGAGTGAACAGGGTGTGAACAGGGATTGATGAGGGAGGGAGCAAGGAGTGAAAAGGGAGTGATGAGGGAGGGAACAGGGAGTGAAAAGGGAGTGAGGAGCGACTGAACAGGTAGTGAGGAGGGAGTGAAGAGGGAGTGACGAACGAGTGAACTGGGAGTGAACAGGTAGTGAAGAGGGCGTGGACAGAGCGTGGACAGGGATTGAAGAGGGATTGATGAGGGAGTGAACAGGGAGTGAGGAGGGAGTAATGAAGGAGGGAACAGGGAGTGAGGAGGAAGTTAGGAGGGAGTGAGCAGGGAGTGACGAGGGAGGGGACAGGGAGTGATGAGGGAGGGAACAGGGAGTGACGAGGGAGTGAACAGGGAGCGAGGAGGGAGTGAAGAGGGAGTGACGAGGGAGGGGACAGGGAGTGAAGAGGGAGTGATGAGGGAGTGACGAGGGAGTAAACAGGGATTGATGAGGGAGTGAACAGGGAGTGAGGAGGGAGTGATGAAGGAGGGAACAGGGAGTGAGGAGGGAGTTAACAGGGAGTGAGCAGGGAGTGACGAGGGAGGGGACAGGGAGTGACGAGGGAGTGAACAGGGAGTGAGGAGGGAGTGAACAGGGAGTGACGAGGGAGGGAACAGGGAGTGAACAGGGAGTGATGAGGGAGGGAAGAGGGAATGAACAGGGAGTAACAAGGGCATGAACAGGGAGTTAGGAGGGAGTGACAAGGAAGTGAACAGGGGGTGACGACGGCGAAAATGGGGAGTAAACAGGGAGTGACGAGGGTGTGAAGAGGGAGTGACGAGGGAGGGAACAGGGAGTGACGAGGGAGTGAGCAGGGAAAGAGCAGGGATTGAACAGGGAGTGATGAGGGAGGGAACAAGGAATGAACAGGCAGTGAGGAGTGAGTGAACAGGGAGTGAACAGGGAGTGAACAAGGAGTGACGAGGGAGTGAATAAAGAGTGATGTGGGAGGGAACAGGGAGTGACGAGGGAGTGAATAGGTAGTGAACAGGGCGTGTACAGGGATTGAAGAGGGAGTGACGAGGGAGGGACCGAGGAGTGAAGTGAGAGTGACAAGGGCGGAAACAGGGAGTGAAGAGGGAGTGAACAGGTCGTGGACAGGGCGTGAACAGGGAGTGATGAGGGAGGGAACAGGGAGTGATCAGGGAATGAAGAGGGAGTGACGAGGGAGTGAAAAGGGACTGATGAGGGAGTGAACAGGTCTTGTACAGGGAATGAAGAGGGAGTGAAGAGGGAGTGAGGAGGGAGTGAACAGGGCATGTACAGAGGGTGAACAGGGAGTGAAAAGGGACTGACGAGGGAGTGAACAGGTCGTGCCCAGGGAATGAAGAGGGAGAGAGGAGGGAGTGAAAAGGGAGCGACGAGGGAGTGAACAGGGAGTGAAGTGAGCGTGATTAGAGAGGGAACAGGGAGTAAAGAGGGAGTGAAGAGGGAGTGACGAGGGAGTGACGAGGGAGGGAACAATGAGTGACGAGGGAGTGAGCAGGGAAAGAACAGGGAGTGAACAGGATGTGAACAGGGATTGATGAGGGAGGGAGCAAGGAGTGAAAAGGGGGTGATGAGGGAGGGAACAGGGAGTGAAAAGGGAGTGAGGAGCGACTGAACAGGTAGTGAGGAGGGAGTGAAGAGGGAGTGACGAAGGAGTGAACTGGGAGTGAACAGGTAGTGAACAGGGCGTGTACAGAGCGTGGACAGGGATTGAAGAGGGATTGATGAGGGAGTGAACAGGGAGTGAGGAGGGAGTAATGAAGGAGGGAACAGGGAGTGAGGAGAGAGTTAACAGGGAGTGAGCAGGGAGTGACGAGGGAGGGGACAGGGAGTGAAGAGGGAGTGATGAGGGAGGGAACAGGGAGTGACGAGGGAGTGAACAGGGAGCGAGGAGGGAGTGAACAGGGAGTGACGAGGGAGGGAACAGGGAGTGATGAGGGAGGGAAGAGGGAATGAACAGGGAGTAACAAGGGCATGAACAGGGAGTTAGGAGGGAGTGACAAGGAAGTGAACAGGGGGTGACGAGGGCGAAAATGGGGAGTAAACAGGGAGTGACGAGGGTGTGAAGAGGGAGTGACGAGGGAGGGAACAGGGAGTGACAAGGGAGTGAGCAGGGAAAGAGCAGGGATTGAACAGGGAGTGATGAGGGAGGGAACAAGGAGTGAACAGGCAGTGAGGAGTGAGTGAACAGGGAGTGAACAAGGAGTGACGAGGGAGTGAATAAAGAGTGATGTGGGAGGGAACAGGGAGTGACGAGGGAGGGGACAGGGAGTGAAGAGGGAGTGATGAGGGAGGGAATGGAGTGACGAGGGAGTGAACAGGGAGCGAGGAGGGAGTGAAGAGGGAGTGACGAGGGAGGGGACAGGGAGTGAAGAGGGAGTGATGAGGGAGTGACGAGGGAGTAAACAGGGATTGATGAGGGAGTGAACAGGGAGTGAGGAGGGTGTGACGAGGGCGGGAATGGGGAGTGAAGAGGGAGTGAACAGGACGTGAACAGGGAGTGAACAGGGAGTGAACAGGGAGTGACGAGGGAGTGAACAGGGAGTGACGAGGGAGTGAACAGGGAGGGAACAGGGAGCAACGAGGGAGGGAACAGGGAGTGAATAAGGAGTGACGTGGGAGGGAACAGGGAGTGAACAGGGAGTGACGAGGGAGTGAGGTGGGAGGGAACAGGGAGTGAACAGGGAGTGAACAAGGAGTGTGGAGGGAGTGATCAGGGAGTGAAGAGGAGGGAGCAATGAAGGAGTGAAGAGGGAGAGAAGAGTGAAGACAGCGTGAAGAGGGACTGACGAGGGAGTAAAGAGGAAGTGAAGAAAGAATGACAATGGTGTGAAGAGGGCATGAAGAGGCAGTTGGGAGGGAATGAAGCTGTCATTCTCACACTTAACAGGAAGTGGGAGGGGTTTCCGTGTGCCTCCTAGGCGCACAAGGCTGCTATCCTGGCAGCCCAGACACAAGAATGGGAATAAGTTCGTGCCCATCAGGCAAACGGACACATACATCACAACGTGCGTCCTGATGATGGGGGTTGTCTGTGTGAAGTTTCAAGGCCCTTGGTTGCAAGGGCCTTGAAACAAACTGAAAAGGTCCCCAAAACACAAAAACTCTCAAACTCCCACTGACTCAACATACACCGAAACATGTGACTCGTTCAGACGGACGTGCCTTCACCTTAAGAGCTATTACGGTGTCCGAACAATCGCAGAAAAACCCCTGACACACACTTTTACCTGATGTCATTTCCTGTTTGTCTGGGAGGGGGGAGGGGAGGGGCTGCTGTTAAAGTTGAAAAAGGTGAAAAAGTTTGGCGCGTATCTCCTCCTACACCGTTTGTCGCACCAACATGAGCAATACCTCAAAACGTGCGGAAAATTCATGGATGATGTGCTATGACTTTTCTTTTTAATTGGGATTGAGGTTTCCGAGATATCGGGGGAAAGCCCCCTGAAAAGTCCCATGTTATCCTATGGGAGGGGTTTCGGCTCCCGGCGGATTGGGCCGATCCATACATCAAATCGTGTGTCCCGAAGAGTGGAATGTAGGTCTTCAATCTGGAGGTCCTCGGTCAAACGGGCCCTGGGAAATCCCCAAAAAACTGAAAAACATCTCCAGAACACTAGCAAAACACAAAACACACTAAAACTCAGGCTCCATTGCTCACACACTGACAAAACACACGCCAAAATGTGCGGCTGGGCCAGACGGTCTTGGAGATGTTCATTCAGCTCAGTAGCTAATACGGTGTCGAGAAAATATTGATTATATTTCTTGAACCCTTCAAACACACTTGCAGTTTTTGCATGACCACTGGCTCCTCTCAGCGTGCGAGGAGAGGGGAGGGGCTGCTGTGGGCAGGAGAGGGGAGGGTCTGCTGTGGGCAGGAGAGGGGAGGGGCTGCTGTGAACGTCTGTTGATGGGGGTTGTGTCTGGAGTTTTTAACTCGTAGTTTCTCCTTCATCGATGAACGAAACGTTATGAAATTTCACACACATATATTTTAAAGTCTTCCGGTTCCAAAGAGCCCACCCACAATGTTATTGGGAATTGTTAGGTGGTCCAAATTAATGTTTGAATATGGGCAGGTTCTGTCTGTTTCAGCAGCAGGCTGTGGGTCAGACACAAGTCTGCTCAGCTCATGAGCTGACTGGTGCTGCTTGACCTCACTGGTGTGTGTGTGTGTGTGTGTGTGTGTGTGT
>BJFM01000784.1:177599-195025 GCA_016586285.1 Arothron firmamentum | reverse complement strand
GGGTTCCTTGACATTCCATCTGTAATGGCAGAATGAACTGAGTTGCCTTATAGTTAGTTTTCTTTCGAAGTGATTGGAGGTATTGAAAGGGCTCAAAAAATCAATTTGAAAGTTTGAAAGAAAGAAAGGGAAAAAAATGCTAATATTTAAAAGTGGCCCAAATATGTGTTACAATTGTTGTTTTGATGATCCACAGACAGGCAGGCAGACATGTTCAATGTCTCAGGCTCGTTATTTTTGTTTCTGCTCTGTAAAAGCACCATAAAATAAGTGTAGCAAATTTAGCAAAGAAAAATTCCAAATCAATGAATTAATTAAAAAACTTGGACTTTATTGTAGCCCACATTTTCAACTTCCACTTAATCATTTATTTAAAGACGCTTTAGATCCGCGAATGTCGTTTTTTTATTGGACTACTTTGAATGCAACCCCTCACAAATGCGCTTGTTCCTTTTTTCTCCCCACGCCTGCACAGTTCTCACATATGGACATTCTCCATAATTCAGAGGTGACATTTAATATTCATACCTACTGGAAAGCTACTCTATAATGTAGTTTGAAAGAGGGCTGAAAGATGAGAGCTGGGGAGGACAGATGGGACCAGAGGTCATAAAAGATGGAAAATGATGGAGTGCGTGTCTGTGTGTCTTTCTGTTGATGTACAGTAGGATGAGTGTGAGAGAGAAAATTAGCTCAATGTGAGATTCAAATTAAATATGAACTTCTTCCTGCTGCCAAACAGGATACATTTGTCATCAATTCCATTATTTTCCATTATTTTCTATTATTTTCCAGTATTTTATAAAGCTAAGCAACTGTAAACACTATTTAAAAAAAAAAAAAAAAAAAGAATGTCGGTTTCTGATGTTTGTTGTAATCTTCTATCAATTTACCTCAGATCTCAGTTTTTTTTCATGCTACTGCTTCAGCTGCTTCTGCTGTTCTCATTACAATTCAAGTCTGCTTTCTTAATGCCAAAGATTTTAAGAATATTTATACATATTTGCACTTTCTTGGCAATTATTTGGACTTGCTAGAAGTTTGCATTGTGTTATTAAGTATACTTTGTAACAAAAAATGATATGGAAAAATAGCTGATAGTAAATAAAACTACATTGACAGAGCTGGTGTGCAGGTTTTGACTGTATATATGTTTGTGTGCGTGTGTGTGTGTGTGTGTTTGTGTATAGTTTGCACCATTTCAACAAGATATATCCAATATTTCTAAATTTTCCTTCATTACACTAGTCTGTAAAACAAATTTTCTGTTTCCATAGTGACAGCAGTCTACTTGTTGAATAGCATGTTTCCTGTCTTTCACACTTTCATCCGTCAATAGTTAAGTGCTTCTACGTTCTATTTTTTTTAAAAAAAAGTCTATTTACTGCAACAATTGACTTTTCTAAGGAAGAGGATTAAAAAGTGAGTTCTGACTTTAAACTCAGAATTCTGACTTTTCCCCCCCCTCCTCTTTCGTGCTTTTCTAAACTGTATTATTTTTTGCGAATTTCTACTAAAACAGTAAGTTACATGAAAGTGAAAACACCAGAGACGGCGATGCTACAAACTCTTTATTTATCAAGAGATGAACACAATAAATTAACTATCAAAAGCAAGTTTGTCATTTGTGATTATTCTTTTACAGCAGGCTGGGTTGCCCCCGGTTTCTGTAAAACTACCAACACATTTTGTGTGAGTTGAAAACATGACATTTATAATATGAGATAAAACTGGACGCGATCATGTTGGGATCATATGACATGAGGTGCAGTCTTTTTCAAAGGATAAAATGTGGTAAAAACAGAGCCAAGAACAAATCCTTTTCACAGAATGCCACTACAAGTCAGTCCAACAATGGAAGAGGCTAAGAGTGCCACACACACACACACACACACACACACACACACACACACACACACACACACACACACACACACAGACATAGGGGCACAGCTTTGGCTCCTGTGTCGGTTTCGGGGGTCTGTTTTAAGCTCTCAGAATAGCCTCTCTGTGGCATGAAAATGGTTCTGATACACACCTGGTTTCTTTTTACGGAGATGCTGCTCTAATGATGCAAATCATTGAAGTAGATAAAAAATATAAACACGAACAACTTTGTGAGGAACATAAAAAGTCAATAGGTTAGCTCATGCAAATGTAACATATAGGAGAAGAAAGTGAAGTGAGTAAAAAAACAAACACGACAATTTGTCAAATAAAGGAGATGCAGACATACAGAAAAAGTATGGTAGCTTCAACTGTCGAAACTTTCTTAAATAAGCATCAAGAACTTTCCTTTTAATTAATCCACACGTGCACGTTAGCCGCTACATTCCACTCCCTGAAAACTGACGATGCAATGGAAAAAGCCAACGCCTGAAAAAGCCACTCCCTTCCACAACATATAAATGCTTTTTTTACTTAAGCTGCAGCACGGCTGTGACCAACTTTAGGTCCAATTGTTCAAATAAGTCCATAAATGATTGATTCCTCGTTGCAGAGACAAAACAGATTTCAGGAAACGTGTCCAGGAAGGACATTTTTAAGTGCCCAGCAACCACAAATGTAATATGTAATATAATGTGACTTTTTTTCCCCTTTTAAATGTGATTTGTCAGCTGAAAAATGTCCATGTCAGTCTCCCCGATCTGCTTTTCTTTGGTTGCGTGGATTTCTTTCTCCAAGACCACACTGTTTGCCCCTGCTATCAGTATTTCCAGAACATTCCAAAGCATTCCTCACGGTGGAATGTAAAGCGCAAGCTGGACACCGCAGATGGCCTTGTTTTTGAGTTATTTATGGGGAACGGAAGATGTGTACATTGAGAGAAATGGGGAGAAAAATAAATTGAAAGGAATAAAAACAACATTCCTGTTCCTCTCTTCTCTCTCTCTGTGGTGTGTGTGTGTGTGTGTGTGTGTGTGTGTGTGTGTGTGTTTAATATATATCTGAGGGGGTTTATTTAGCCTAATAAACCTAAGAAAAAGCGTTGCTATCTTCTCTAGATAACATATCATCATTAAACTCAAAAAGAGAAATACACAATAAATATTCATTTACGAAACAAACATGAATTTGTCAGTCATGAAATTCTTTTAATCGAAACAGAAATGGCAGATTGTCAGGTTTTGACTGAACCAGTTTTTTGTATTACAAGAGCGAATCTGTCACAGTGAAGGGAAAATACGCGAATGAATTGAAAATAAAATTCTCTGGATGCCCAGCGCAACATGAAACAAAAAACAGGTTAATGCGTCCAAACACGGGCTGCTAGGTGTCGGCATGGAAACAGATGCCTTCTCCTTTGCTGCGCATCTGCATCGCTGATATATATGACGCGTAAACGTTTACGAGACGGAGCGAGTTCCGACAGTTCCGCCCGTGCGTACGAACGGCGCGTCAGCTTCAGCGGGGGGGCTGGGAGGCACACTCGCATTCGCACCTTTCGTGATGCGTGAGCAGGATCTCGGCTATGACCCAGCGCACCCGCGTCCTCCGATAGCGCTGATACAGATTGGTCTCTGGGGCATACTTCAGCACCTGAAGCACAAGACAGCAAGGATGAAGACAGTTGGAACGGGACTGGATTAGCTGCCTGAATTGCTACGGTCACATCAATGTTCCGGCGCCATCGTGGGTGTCTGTAGAAGATTGATCATTACAGGAGGTCAGAGAAGGAAAAACCTGCTCCCTGATGCTGTTACCAATAAGAAAAACAAACAAACAAACAAAAACAGTAAAGACAAGTCCTTACTGAATGCCGTAAATATGTTGACAGTTGACGTAATATTTTCGCTTTTAATGAAAATAACCCAGTGAACAAAAGGTCGATCAGGGTCCTTTTCTTAATAAACATATATATATATATATATATATATATATATATATATATATATATATATATATATATATATATCTCCATTTCAATAGCTCTTCTTTAGTTCCGTTTCAAGTTTTTCAATTAAATGCCCTGAAAAAACATTTTTGTGTATAGTGTGTAACATGGTAGATATTTAATGTTGTTCAACTCATGGCTCCACATCTTTTATGGTGCCCCTCAACATGTCATTCCAAATCATGTGACCTATTGAAGTTTTACAGGAAGTGATTTGACAACCGTTTCTCCAGAAGATAATCAATTAAAAATGTGCCCGAATAAATCGCGTAGATTTATTCAGCATTTCACGACTGTTGCAGACGACCGTATTGTTTAAAGTCTTTGTTAATGTGAAAAGACTGTTAGGGTACAAATTGTTCCGCGATGCAGTGAATTTGCTGTGTGTGTGTGTGTGTGTATGTGTAAGACTGAGAGAGAGAGAGAGAGAGAGAGAATGTTAATTTGGTATGAATGAATGTGACAGGGAGAGATTAAAGGATGATAGAAGTGAATGGAAGACGTGTGATCCAGTTGATGCCTCACTGTTCACTGTTCATTTTATTCCCACTTTGGTACAGCATGCATACACACACACACACACACACACACACACACACACACACACACACACACACACACACACACACACACACACACACACACACACACACACGCACACACTTATTTTTTGTGTCCATTTTCCTTCCATCCGTGTCTAGTTGCCTTCATGTGGCTATTGGGACAAGGAACATCGCCTTGCTAGTAGAAACGGAGCCAGAGTTTGTGAAAGAGGTAGATTGATTTCAATTAGTTGGAGTTGGCCTTGCACGGTGGTGCGGTGGTTAGCGCTGTCGCCTCACAGCAAGAAGGTTTGGGGTTTGAATCTCGGCTCTGGCCTTTCTGTGCAGAGTTTGCCTGTTCTGCATGGGTTTTCTCTGGGCACTCCGGTTTTCCTTCCACAAACACATGCCTGTTAGGTGAATTGATCAGTCTAAATTGACCATAGGTGTGAGTGTGGATGGTTGTCTGTGTCCGTGTTAGCTCTGCGGCCTATTCAGAGTGTTCCCTGCCTCTCGCCCCTTGACAGCTGGGATAGCAGACCCCTGCGATCCATGTTTGGATAAAGCAGGTACAGAAAATGGATGGATGGAGTCGGCCCTCGATTCAACACAAAGCACTAATCCTGGAACCAAAGTGTTTAGGAGGGGTTGAATTCTTCCCTGTGCTGGAGCTGCCCCAGGTGATCAGCAGAGAGCATATGTGGACCTATCGATAACTTCTAAGCTGGTATTTTCATGAGGAGGAGGATGAAGTACCCGCCATTTTTACGGTCCCTGGGGAATGATGTTGGAGGACCTCTGTGTGAGCGCCATTATCCTAACACTCAAATGGGACAGGTTGACTTGGACGGGGAAAATCAGTGACGAAGAGTGCGGGTCTGCTGGGAATGTGGCAGGCTGAGGAAGCCATCAGGATGGCCAGCTCCTGCCGCATGCTAAGGGTGGTGGGGGGAAATGAAGACTGGACTGGATGGGCGCAGTGTTCCAACTACAAGGGGATCAGAATGAATGACAGAAGGGGCAAGAAATGCAAAACCAAGCTTCTGAAATGGATTTCCCCCACAGGGTAGCTGGGTCAGCATTAGAGATAGGCTGGGGGGGCTCTTCCACATTGATAGGAGCAGGTGAGGTGGCATCTGGTTAGCACGCCTCCAAAATGCGTCACTGTTGAGATATTTCGAGCATGTCTTCGCCGGGAGACCCCCAGGAAAGACCTTAGAAATACTGCAGAGATCTCTCAGCAAGCCTGGGAATGCCTTGGGATTCCCCCAGAGAAGGTGGTGGAAATGGCTAAGAGGAATGTCTGAGGTCGCTATCCCCTTGACCATAGACCGGATAAGCAGTTGGAAGAGTCCCAAGTGAAATTTACATCACATAATTCCATAAATCTCTATCAATAATCAATCTCAATTTCTGTCACATGTTCTGTTGTGTCACTGTTCAACACACACACACACACACACACACACACACACACACACACACACACACACACATACACACATTTGGACCTACTTCGTGTAGTTTGAGTGTTGTTTTGGCGGCCCGACAGCCACAGCCGTTGCTCCAGCCTTCGGTCCCACAGCCACAGTTGCCACCGCATCGTTGCACAAGCAAACAGCGCGGGAAGAAAATGGCGTTCGTGGCCCTTAGCTCTTCGCGCAGGTTTACAGAGTAGTTACGGGGAGTGCAGCTGTAGCGCTTGACGTCATCATGGAGACGGTTGAGATCAACTGGAACGTGAGAGGGGAGAAGAGATAATACCTCGCTGTTATAGTTTTCCCAGTTTGAAATGTTATTTTCTTGAACTGCGCTTTACAGAAATAAATTACATCAATGTTTTCCTTGCATTTAATACACAGAGATGTATCTTACCTCCACTGGCATCGTTTAACATGGAAACCTGTTTTATCACCCTTTTTGGAAATTAATACATCTTTTTTGATAACTATAAACTATAAGTGCCTTATTTTATAATATATTAAGATTATATTATTTTTGAAGGACACATCACTCTTTAAGTTGGCTCCTGGAGGAAAAACTGAGTTTTTCTGTATTCCATAAGACTAACTCTGCCTCAATAGACCTTGCTTGGCATTGCACAGTATATAGCACTTTAATCGGATTTGTTTTGTCATTGAATAAAATGTTACAAGGAACATTTCATTGCATTTAAAAAAAACTTAGTTCCATCGGTCACCAACGACAAACCGGCTTAACATGCTTTGAGAAAAGAGAAGAAGAGTGGAATCAATGGAATCTTAACAGTACCGATACTCAGTAAAGTGAAACAAAGATATATTTTTAAAGATTGTTTTGATGTTTTCGTATCCTCATAAAGTCAGTTCTAACAAACCTAAATGGGTCACCGCAGTGCTTCATCTCCCTTAATGACATTTAAAAACAACACAGCTGTGTTTCTGTTCAGGGGATAATTGAAATGTTTATAGTGTTAAATCGAGGATGGATGCACAGGTTGTGTGTGTGTGTGTGTGTGTGTGTGTGTGTGTGTGTGTGTGTGTGTGTGTGTGTGTGTGTGTGTGCGTGTGCGTGTGCGTGTGTGTGTGTGTGTATCTTAATGAAAACAAACCTAAACTGCTGACTATGGCACATTTCTGCTCCACTGCACAAGTTGAATTTCTGATTAGAGCTCTGCTGCTACAGTATATAATAGACCTGCAGCACCTCAGCATCTCCATGTTGTGCTGTGCCATGTTAACTCTCCCCAATATAAACAGCTTTGCCTGCCAAGCCGATCGCCCATATACACTGATGAATAGAGATTGATTTGCTGTCAGGCAGGAATATTTATTAAGGAGCAGGAGTGCCCTCAGGTGAAAGACAGAGTGCATCAGAACGGTAGATACAGGTGCCCAAGAGAAGATCAAACGCACTCAGGTCTGTTGCAAACTTCAGTACACAGACACAGACAGACAGAGAGAGACACACACACACACACACATACACACACAAAAGTTTGTTTATATGAAGCATTTGCATTTAAAACTTTTTTATCTACTTTAAAGGGGGGGGGGGATAATACTTCACTGTCAGTGTATTACTAGGTACTAACTTCCCAGCAAAAGCTGGAGTCACTGTGTGACCTTAAATCTCTCTCTGCCAAAATTCACAATATGAAATAGTCACTTTCCACTCTATTACATGTTAAGATTCTGGCCTGTCTTGCAGGCTTCAGCAGCACGTGGCACGTTTCACTGCTGTATTTGGTCACAGGGCTGTACTGCATTGCGGTCATGCCAGTCTTTATTCTCTTCATCAACCGATACGTTCGCTACTTCAGACCAAGAGACCCCTTGCTCTGTGATTTTGTCTTGATCAGCACAAGTATGTACACTTTCCCCTCCCACTATCACCTCATAACAACTGCACCATCTGCAGCAAAGTGACATGAATGCAGAAGTTTTTGGGCCCCATGACGAGCACAAGTAATGTGAGAGGAGGGCATCACCAGCCTTGACACTTTGGATCAGGTTACCTTCACACTCCAAGATCTCTGACCTTGTTAAAAAATACAGTAGAATTCAAAGATCAATCAAGGGTCTGCTGTATATTTTTTTGTTTTCACGTGAACTGACCATAGGGATACAGATACTCTTTCATATACTCGGATACTCTTTCACCTCATGGCCTTCATTTTGAATAAAGTTTGGGCCTAAAACATATTAAGTATCTATGTTCATTTAGCAATTTTCCTACATTGACCACTCAGATTGAAAGACTTGTCTTACAGCAGTGGTTCGCAACCTTTTTTTGCGCCATGGACCGGTTTATTGTCAGACGGTAATTTTCTTAAATAAAACATCATTGAGTTTCAGACAATAAATAACAATAAATAAAACAAATGTAAGGCAACATATTGTAGCAACCACAACCACAGCTCCTGATCAACCAGAAGATACAATTGAAAGGAAGCAGAACTTTGAATGTGTGAGATTAGCCAAGATTAATTACGACTGTATTTCCTGTTTAAGTGTTTAAGATTAATTACCTGCGATCTCTGTCAGGTGTACCATCTGTTGACTGTATTGCCTAAGGGGTGCAACTGACCTGTTTTCTATGGGTAGTGTTTATTCCCTACTTATTGTATAATCTGAAGACAGCATTATCTGTTCATAATCAGCTATTGCCTAAATATTGTACTATCAAGTATTATGCACGCAAATTAGATTCAAAACAGTACTTCTTTGTTCTGTTCCAACTCAAGGTTATCAACCTGTTCCTATTCCAATCCCTATTCCATTCCATTACTCAATTATATTGGAGAACAAGAGGAATCAAGTTGTCCTTTGCATCCTTCAACAATTGAGCAAGCAGTTTCTCAGGTTTGGGCAGAGCTGCGGTCACAAAGAAAACACACATAACTTGATCCTAATATTTCATCTCTTTGACTGTGCCACATAGTTTAAGCGCATGTATGGTTTGTAAATCTTTACCTTTATTATATCTTCCTGCCAGATGATAGGCCTTGGATCTGTAATGTAAATGTGTTTGACTATAGATGCTGTCCAGGTCCTGCTTCCACGTCTTTGGGTTCAGGTATCTGAAGAGCTGTTCCACAGTTTCAAAAGAAGCTATGTGATGATCCAAATCTTCCAGTGACAACGGAACCTCCGTGACCGGAAAGTACATCTGTCCACCGTCATCCTGTAATGATCATATATTTACTTCTAAAGTGAGCTAGGAAACCCCTTAGAGTAAGTTAATTCCTTAATAGTTGATGGCATATTTACAAAAGGCAGTATTTATGTTTATGTGAGAAATGTGCGTCAAAATGTAGGCATCCTCACAAACTCTGACTGCATCTGCTATCCGCATGTGTGTTTTGTGAGTTTCCCATAAAAAAACACTTATTCCTCTTGGAAATATTATTTTTTTGGGGGACTTGCAGAAATGCAAATTGTGGCTGATGACTGCTCAATTTCAACGCTGCACATATTTTTAACCAACAGCAAAGGTTTCCTGGTGATTCAACCTCTGGACCCCATCATACCTGGATCTATAACAGCAATAAATAATGGAAAAAGGTAAACCTAATATGTTCTATTAAATTATCATCATCTTGAATTTTAGTGGTACAGCATCTTAGCTACATGAAAAGCTCATTCATATCACTCTTAATACTATCTATTATTATCAATGTTATTGCTGTTACTATTATAATCAGCAAAAATGCATAATTAAGGGATTCCAGTTCCTTATCAGTGTAAGAAACTTTGCCCTTTTAGGAATGTCAGGACAAGAACAAGAACGCTGGACAGGCAAAATCAGTTGCATTTGTAGAGAGGAAAACATCCACACACACACACAGCAACAGGACATTTCGACCCCTTTAGACATTAACTGGAGCTAATTAGCTCATAGTAGCTTCATGCATGATCAAAACAGTACAAAAATGCATGACAGAGTGTGTACTGCATGCTACTGTATCATGTCCAAATGTAAAAGTTTTAAGGTTTATCCGTATTAATATTATTTTCAAATGCTTTTAAAATTGCAGATTATACAGGGATTATAGTACTGGAGGGCATGTGGCTAAACACAAGCCACATGTATTAACAGATCTGGATGTTAATACCTTAACATTGTTAATACCTGTGTTTTTTTAAACACAGGTATTAACAGGATGTAGAATTGTTTGGCGATGGATTTTTTTCGTTCAATGTATTATCAATAGTACACAAGTTCAAATATGTAAAATCTATGACATGCTGTATTCATATGTGTAATATCTGACTGCAACATCAGCTGGAAATTGGGAGGAAAACAGCTTGCTGTTTGTTCTGTAGACATTAGATAATTTCAGTACAACTAATAATAAACCTTCATGGGGACTGGCTCTTGGTGATTTTGTCATCTTGCTGCCGGTATTCTCAACAAGAGAAGTCCTGATTTACTTATATTGTTTGTTTGGTCAAAAGGCTGCAAGGGCCATTTGAGTTAAAACAGAACCCTGTCCAAAAAGAAAATGGTTAGATCTGGACCCCCCTTGATGAAACTCCTCACTTAAATCTGCAAAGATGAACAAAACTGTGTGTGTGTGTGTGTGTGCGTGCGTGCGTGCGTGCGTGCGTGCGTGGGTGCGTGCGTGCGTGCGTGTGTGTGTGTGTGTGTGTGCAGGATTCACCTCCATGGCCATGGTGACAGCCTCCCAGTTGTTCTTCATTGCGGACAATGAATGGTCATACTGCAAGAATAGACATTTTGAAACTAAGTTATCAAAGTATCCTCAGCTTCTAAATTATGAAAGCACTTTCCAAGAATTTCAGCTAATTGCTGTAAAACATATAAGCAAGCGTGTTTACAGGTTATTCCCTTCCTTTCGAGGATAAATGTTTTATTTCCCAGCAAGTCTGGATGAATGTACGGGACTGGAAAAAGATCAAAGAGTGAGAGATCACAACATACAGGTACTGAGAGGGAACCGGAAACCTCCGGGCATACTGACTGTGGTCACTGTAAAAAGCTACCAACCTTTAAAAGCTTTCTTGCTACTGCTTAATGGAATGTTTTTTAAATAATTACATTCTATATTCATTTCAGTTCATTTGTACACAGCATCTGTTACAATCATAATTTCTCCTGGTAATGGAGAAGGAGATGGGCAGAGGGGACAGGGGAGAAAGACAAAAAGAGGAGAGGAACGAATACATAGAGTAGCTGGTCAGCAGGTCAGTGCACAACTGTGGGGGTCATACACTCTAACCTTGCTAGGGCCTTCATGCAGTCCTACAGTTTTGAAATTTTCCATTAATTTTTAGCTTGATTTAAGTTAAGCTTATTTCTGGTTTACTACTCAGTCAAAGCTGCAGTTTACTTGTAAAACTAAAACAGATTCATGAGAATATCGCTAGTCCCAGTCACAGTGCTTGGAAGCCAATAGACTCAATCAGCAAGAGAACACAGGTAAATTCTTAAATACAAGATTTATCTTTGGAGGACGGGGTCAGGAGGGCTACCTGGTCAAGGTAACCTTCTGGTGGGTCCTTTTCAAAAGTAATTTATCGTGGTGGAATTTGTTTCTCTCGAAAAGTCTACCACATATTGTATTGTACTACCAGTTTCCACTCCATGGCACTGGCCTGACACGCTCATATTGAAGGAAATCCCAAATAGCATACTGCCACTTTCTTCAGACTGCTGCCATCATACAAGGAGCATTATTGTCAACACATCATGTCAACAGTAGAATACCCTATGGCACCGAAAGCTGCCACAACACCAGATAGCTAGGTGTGATAAAAACTAACAAGACCAAAAGAAAGCAATTTTTTCTTTATCATTTTAGTGAGGGTTGTGAACATACATTTAGCTATCATATACAAAAAAAAAAAAAAAAAGAAAAAGCTGGCCAGGGCTGGTTTTGTGGGGCAATGGGGGTGTTGGGTTTAAACAATAATGCTAGGCTAATATGTAGTTCCAATTTTCCATTTTACAAACAGCAAAGCACAAAACAACTGGAGAAAAGGTAAAGTTAATGACATCTAACGCTGTCTGTGCTTTCAGGCTGTATTTGCAGATAGTTCTTTTATACCACATTCTTATGCCTCAAGGATCAAATTCTTATTTACAGTAGCAGTCTATCAGAGGGAACACCAGGGATGTGCCCTTTTTTAACCTCCATATTATACCGCTGGCAACTGGAGCAGCTGACAAATGTGTGGAGGATGGTGGAGACAGCGAGCAGTTCCCTGGCGACTTTTACTCCACATGACCAGTTATCTCACTTACAGCCAGACGATATTCAGTTAGTAAATCAAGCACTCTTATAACAAACTGCCCTTTGCTTGTTCATGCGCTGTTACAGAATACGATTTGTTTTATAGTATTTATTCTGGTTTTAAACTGCTGTATATCTAGCATAAATAGACAATTTATATTGGGTTTCGGCTTGCATGAACTTTAGTTGTCATTACAAAATTTCAACCAGTGAGAGGACTGAATCCACCATGAAAGGTTAGGACAGTAGAGGCAAAAGATTTCAGAAAATGTCAGAACATATTCCGTTTCTGACTTCTCCAGCTTTAGGAAATTGCTAGGATACCATACCAATGTTGCTTCCTCTGTGATCTCACACAATAAAATACGGTGAAGACAAATAGAAAGTAATTTTCTGTAATCTCACAGAGAAATTGTCCCTAATATAATGTATATAATATAATAAGAATATAATACATATAATGACATTGATGTAAGCAATAAGGTTAATTCTCAAGTTTGTTTTCTTTTTTATAATAAGTTACTTTAGAATTCCATCTTCAGCTTATTAGCGTTCAGTATGGCCTAAGTTTAGGTTTGTCTTGTGTTTTTCTACTTTCGCCTTGTTTTTTGTCTGTGCCAATGTCTTGTCCTTCCTCCTGTGCTTGTTCCTGCATCCTCTGCCTGATTGTCTCCTTCCCCTTGTGTGTAAAAGCTGTTTCCTTCTTTCCTTCTGTGCCAGATCTTATCGCAGTGCCTGTGTTCCAGCCGTGTGTTTGCTCAGACTTCGGGCTATCTAGACAGTGAATTAAATAGCTTATTGATTTAGATTGACTGCCTGTGTGGACTGACTCATAGACACCGCTTTGGATTGCGCAGCATTATGATTCGCTTTCCCTAAAAATAAGATTAAAAAGAGTGATTTCAAACCACGATGTTAATAATGAGCTGTTTGCATTTACATGTATGTTAAATTGCTATATGGGCTTATAGGCTTGATTCTGGTCCAAATGGTGTATCAACTAGTGTGTTTGGGGCTCTTGAGCCCTTAAGGTAACATAAACAGAATTACAGACTTTAATTGTTTTATTTCAGTTGAACAAAGCACAATATTTACCTCATGTGTGAGGAACAGCTAGAATTGGTCTGCTACTTGCCTAAAGAATGCAAATGATTGGTTAATGTTTAATAGGAGTTTTTATCCTCTTGTTTCATTCATCTAGTCCACTTTGCTCTCGTTCTCTTTTCTCTCAGCTCTATCTTTTACACCCACACAAGGAGCTCACACTCACTCTGCCTCTCAGGTCTAACCATTTTAGTCATTAGTTGACGAACTGATAACATCTCAGACATGTGTTCCTTTCCTAAAATGCTATTTCGCCTTTTCTTTCTCTGTCTACTTCCCACTTCCTTCCCTATCTTCTTCTCTGTCTTATCTGTTTGGCAGCAAAAGAACAAATTAGACGGACTGGCTAAACTAAACCGCATACAGCTGCACTTAGCCAACATCCAAGCTCTCTCTCTGTCTCCTGATTATTTTTTGCTGAATGCTGTTGTGTTAAAAGTGTTAAAAAAAAGTTTATTTTCCTCAATTAACAAAATGCATTGAATAAAAGAGAAATCTACAGGTATATCAAATCAATATTTGGTGTGACCTCCCCTTTTGTCTTCTAGACAGAATCAATTCTTCTAGGTACTTCCACACAGTTTTTGAAGCAACTCAGCTGGTATGTTGTTCGAAATATCTTGGAGAACTAACCCCAGATCTTCTGTGGATGTTGGCTTCCTCAAATCCTTCTGTCTCTTCATGTAATCCTAGAGACACTTGAAGATGTTGAGATCAGGGGTGTCTGGGTGTCCACGCTGGCACTTCCATGACTTCCTATTCTTCTTTATGCCGAAGAGAGTTCATTGTCCTGCTGCAGCATAAATCTGGGGGGCAATTAAACACCTCCCTGATGGTATTACACAATGGATAAGCATCTGCCTGTATTTCTCAGCATTAAGGACGTCGTTAATCCTGACCAGATCTCCAACGCTATTTGCAGAAATGCGGCTCCAAACACACAAAGAACCTCCGCTACGCATCGCTGTTGCCTGCAGATGCTCATTATTGTACCGCTCTTTGGCCGTTCAGTGAACAAAGTGTCCAGAGCACCTGCTCGCGTTGTTCTGCTCCCCAGATCCCATATTTTTCTGCATAGCTGAAGAGCTTGGCCTTGCATCCGTGTTGGGGTAATGCTTTTTGGGGTGTACTTATAAGAATTAACAATTGTTGGAAGACAAATATTGATGTGATCTACATTTTTCTTGATGTTACCTATAAACATAGGTGTGCAAACTTTTGGGCACTGCTGGTCAAAATGGTCAAGCAAGAAGAGGATGAGTTGTTCTCAAAAAACAGGCTGGGAGTTTCAGATGACACATTATCCATTTGTAGAAGCTATCTTTTTTTTCAACTAAAGTATTTTTCAAGTTTTTATTCTGATGACTCTTTGATGAAGGCCATACTTGAGCAGGTGGTGCTTTAGGAAATGGGTAACTGAAAACACTATATTCTCCAAATGTTCATCTGCTTTCTGGGCATCGATCATTTTGATGAGTGCTCGGCAATGCTTAAAGGAACCCATGGCTGCTGATTGTTAGAAAAGATTAAAGGAGTCCGGGTATTTACAAAGCCATGGCCCTTGGAGACTAATTAAAGTCTGATCCCTTAGCCAAAGTTATTGAAGAGCTCAAATCTCCACATCTGCAATGTGTTTTCACAAGCAAAATAGGGTAAGGCTTTGTGGAAAATGAATGCTATTTCTGCACAGAGGTGTGTGTGAACATGTAGTCAGAGTACCGATGAGGGACTGGGATGTGAGACCATTTACTGACAAACTTCACACAAAATTTCAAAGATGTTAAAGAATGTGTGACCATATGGTGTACAAATCTGATAAAAGGTAACACGGTTGTTAAGACTAGCACAGCCTCCAAGACTAACAAAACATCAGCGCTGTATGCGGTTTAGGACTATTGCTGCAGTAGCAAATAGTCTCAACTGCTGCCCTCAGTCTACTCTGGGTTCCTGACATAAAAGCAGATGCATCAAAGTCACATAATAGCAGCATGAGCCATTATTTTTCAAAATGTGAGCGTTAATAATGGAGGAGGAGGAGGAGGAGGAGGAGTTGTAATAGGACAAAAAGGACTATGAAAAGTAAAGGGACATCTACATCATCTGTCTCTTCATCACTGTCCATAATCTAAGAAAGAAATGCACCTCAATGTGTTACCTCTTATATGGGGAAAGAAATTGAGGTGCATTTCCTTCTTAGATTATGAGTGAGAAAAAGAAAACCTAGTCACTGGACATTTAATGGACATCTTTTTACCCCCCTATTTATGATATCAACCTGTTAAGGTTGCATTTTGATGCCCCAAAAAAACAAGAGTAAAGCAAATTATGCATCATCAGAAAATGTGTGGCTTACCAGCATCGAGTAGTATATTTTGAATCCGGGCTTTGCCACAAAGTAATCGTCTGACTTGAATGTCACTTTGAGCATGTTGGCTTTGGAGTTGAGACTAGGCGGTGACTCGCGGCCGCACCAAGGTCCCCAGATGATAGTGCTGGTTTCTGACAGGTCCTCCACTTCAATAAAATCATACCTAGAGCAGAACAAAAGAACAAGAATTGTCTTTTGTTAAAAATCCTATAATTTAAACTCTTTAAAGGCTAGTGGCTTGTGGGTTCAAGGTGAGGGTGAGAACATAAACTGACAAAAAAATTTGAGAGAGCTGGGCTACAACAGGAGAGGTTTAAGGAGAAGAGAGGAGAAACTCAACAAGTCTTGTCTCCATTCATTGTAGATGTTAGACCTCAAGGAAACACGAAGAAAAGCTAATGTTGCTTCCCATGGATGCTGGAAATGTAACATCATGTCTTCATTGGAGATATAGTTATACCAGAACCTACCGGATAAAAACATTCCGTCGAGAGTTCTCAATTTCACATGTAACATCAGATGCATGACAGAACTCTACTCCAGCTAAACTGGAGACCTACCACCCACATACAATGCAGTCCTCCACTCCTTCCGCCAACAATCCAAAGATTCACAGTTTCACGACACCTGGTGACTCATTACCATGTCACCCAGCAGACAAAGGGGAAGCACCCCAAGTGAAACTAGGCCAATGACCCTGCCAACGACCCTCAGGTGACCACCCAGGTCATTAGCACACTTATGGTCCACAAGGGCCATATTTTCAAGCTCTGCTGCCAACTAATTTAGAACTGAAGAAGCCTTCTAGAGAGAAGGCAAAACATCTTCAAAATCAACCTTTCTAAGTCCAGTTGACTACAAAGATCTAACCTTGGATAACTATGACCTGGATGAATGAGAACCTTCACAGACATCTATACATTATTTAGCAGTAAAATACTTCCAAAGTGCTTTAGAACAAGTGGACCTACTCTACTTTGCATTTCAAGTTTGATTCAACCCATTGTGACACGTTTCACGAACCATCTTTGTATTTCCTCCTCCCACTGCTCTGCATTAGCGTTTCATTATGAGAAAAATATGTTGTTGTTTTTTTAATATCTTTTCAAGTTCAAGTTACAGTATTTTGAATACAGAAACCTCTCATTTCAGACATGAGTCATCTTTAATGACTCATTTCCACCCACTTCTCTAAATACCCTTGCTTTACCTGCACACTCCGTTGTCAGCATCCTCCAAGCCGAACTGCCCATCAAACTCCAGGTGTATGTGCGTCCCAGGCGGCGACAGCAGTTTCCAAGACAGCACCAGATCACGAGGGTACGCACCGGGGTAGCGAGGGCTGTGGATGACTCCACCCGCCGCTGTTACTGAGATGTTTTCCTCTTTCTGGTACAGGTCTGTGATGGGGCGATTGCTGTCTGTTAGTGGTTACAACTAATCCGTTCGTCCAGTTTACATAAACATAAGCAAAGCAGATTTATGATCAGACAAAATAAATCAAACAATACCTGCATGCATTTACACTAAGAAGCATGGCAATACCCCTATATACAGCATGAAAATAAATGTTAGATTTTAGTGTTATTCTCCATTTAGTTAAGTTAGCAGGGTAGATTTATATTTTGTATGTGTGTGTTTGTGTGTGTATGTGTTCTTTTCATGTCAGATATCTGATGTGTCCCCTTTGTGCTATTTATTATCAGATTATCCTGTAAAATATGATATACATGTGTGTGTGTGTGTGTGTGTGTGTGTGTGTGTGTGTGTGTGTGTGTG
>BJFM01000784.1:163441-177536 GCA_016586285.1 Arothron firmamentum | reverse complement strand
GTGTGTGTGTGTGTGTGTGTGTGTGTGTGTGTGTGTGTGTGTGTGTGTGTGTGTTTGTGTTAAGAATGGGAGCCATTTCATCTGCAACCTTTCTCAAAAAATCATCATGTAATTAAGTACAGTATAAAAATGTAAAAATGTCATTATAGGAAACGTCATGTGCTCTTCATACAGCAGCAGGTTTTATATACTAAAAACTGAAAATAGTATGTCTGTTAGGATCCAGCTTGCTGGCCCCCTCCTTTGTGTATGGTGAATTCCTTGTCCTCTCCAGAGAGGGTGCTGTTTCCCTTGGTCCAGCAGTGAGCGCACGCCTGAAGCTTATCAGCCCGTCAATGACTGATTTAGGGACGCTGGCAGCTTGTGCTCACTGCTGGATCGTTAGTTGTAGTTAGCTGCCGTTGCCGTTGCCATCACTGTCGTTCCCGTGACTTTCTCTCTACCTGCTGAGAGCTGCCAGAGCTGAACCTCTTTGTTCCCCGTGGGTCTTGGATTTCAACTCTGAAGTGAGTTACCTGTCTGTCCCAAGACGCCATGCTTTTCCCCTGAGGACTCTTTTTGTTCTGGCTTCTGGACTCTCCGCAAAGGAACCTTCAGTTGTTTGTTGTTGGACCTTTTTGGACTTGGTGTTTGGGCTGTTCTTCCTCTTTTGGGAACGCTTTCTGTTTTGCTCTTTTGTACACCCAATAAAGGGGTTATTTTGCACTTGGCCTGCCTCCCCCTGTCTGCGTCTGGGTCCTACACAAGAACCACAATCCCTAACAATGTCGCCTTCATGATCACCTAAAGGTTGCTCAGAAAGGACTTGAATGCAAAATTTTGCATTTTGAAAATTCCAGCATTACTTTCTAAATCTATGTATGACAAAATCTCGTTTGAAAATATTTCCAGACAAAATAATAAAGCAGAGATGTAATCTGTGTTTCCACGATGAGAATACTTCTCATTTGACAGTCAAAAACTTGTCCCAATGAAAGTCCCACAGAGCCTTCATAGATCAACCTGCTACCTCGCAAAGCGCCTGGTGTAGCAAAGTTACCAGGCGTCACCACTAGCAGGAGTTCACAAATAATACATTAAAACATGTTCTAACACTCACTCCTTACTAAGTTAGAATAAAAAAAACATTTCCTTGAGTCAAGTGGATGTGGTTGTCTTGGCATCAGCAGTATATACATAGTTAATTAACCATTGCAAATAGAGAGAGAAAGACAGAGAATTGACAGGAATGGTGTTATGCATGTGATATGCATGTGTTATGCATGTGAGGAAACCTTAATTAAACTTGGCATTACCACCCCTGGTGCCAGGGCGTGATGTTCCTTATGACTGAGAGATGTCACACTCGGATGCTCTAACAGCGTGCATCACACACCAAAATAGCTCCAGGAGGGAGGAGGTAGGAAAGATTGTGATGCACAATTATCTCAATAAGTTTTATAGAATTCTTTTTTTTGATAGGAGTCTTGATGCCTGTTTTTTTGAGTTACGCAGCCTCGCTCAAACTCTGAGTCACCCCCACAGGACATCACCTCCAAAAGGCAATCCCATTTTCTACATCTGCATCCCTTGTCTAATATATCCTGTTTGAGTTTCATCCTCAGAAAAAGGAATTATGCGAGATAACAGGATACACATTTACTTTCAGCAGTGGGAAAAACTCTAGCAAAACCTTTTCAAAGCCTGTCCTTGAAAATATTAATTTCATCAGCAACTTTTTTGCAGTAAGCTGCACTTTTGCACATCTCCGCTCTACTTACACTCAAGTTGCTAAGAATTCAAAAATGTCGGAAGTCCTTTCCAGGTGGTTCAACCAACAAGTTGTGATTGAAGGAACAAACACACTAATGGGTAAATGTTTTATGTTTCTGGATTTGTCTACAACTGAGGCCAATAAACTGTAGCTCTGGAGCCATGTGCACATACACACTAGATATATAGGCTAGGATTACAGCACACTGAAATGGGCTTAAATCAAAAATAAAGCCAAAACTGCTCTGTTTTGTGTTTAATCTTTTGACAGCTCTTAGGCTGCAACTACATATTTTTTTTTATGTTTTATATGGACCTGCACACTTCTATGTATTATATCTAAAAATAACAAACGCGCTGTATTAATGCAATTTTATCTCCTTCACCTACTGCAGCATAGCAGCAGAAGAAAAAAAATACAGAGTTAAATGATGATTAGGAACCAGTTCTCTCACATTGAAGAAAACCAGCCAATAATTACGATACCGACTTTTGCTCATCTTCATGCAATTTGAGATAATGTCCACTTTCTATCTGAAAACATGTGAACCTGTAAATTAGTGTATGTGTGTGTGAGTGTGTGAGTGTGTGGGTGTGTGTATAAGCCTGTACTTGCCCAATTTTTGCCACTCGACAAATCAGCTTTGAAAAGCTTCCTGTTTTTCAGTCTTGCCTCCAGCAGCACAAACCACACACACACACACACACACACACACACACACACACACACACACACACACACACACACACAGAACACATACACAAACATGCACATCTGGAAGGTGAGCATTGCATGTCGTAGGGGATGTCAGCCTTGGTCAGTATCTGCCTTTGACCTGCATTTCTGTTGCGTTTGCTTTACTTCTTCTACTCCCTCCATCCTGCAGCATCTTCTCTACCTGTTTTATTCTATTTTGGATTACAGCACACATAACTATTATTTCTCTCTGATTCAGAATTTCACCAATGGACATGAAATAAACAGCTTATTGTCAAATTTGACATTATTTTACACATCAGGAGAATAAAGATAATAGACCCTGCTGTATGTTGTATGATAAAGGTCAGGCTTACTTTTTTTGTCAGTCCCACATTGATATTATTTGGGAATGGCTAAATGCATACATTAATGACATGTTCAAAATTCAAATATAAAACATACATATAAAATTCAAATATACGTGTTCAAAATTCAAATATACGTGTCCCTTAACCTTAACTTCCTTAAAGTCCTTAAATTCAAGAGTAAACTCACACACAGCATGCATCAGCAGTCCCCAAACCCCGAGGCCACGGACCGGTACCGGTCCAAGGGTCATTTGGTACCGAGATGCACAGAAAGAATAAATAACTTACATTACTTAATTTTATTTATTATCTGAAACTGAACGATGTTTTATTTTGAATAATTACCAGATTCTCTTTGTTAACATCGGCCTATGGCTCACTATTGACGCAAGTTAATTATTACATTTAGAAAATACCACAGTTCTCATGCTGGTCATATCATGTACCTTTGTTGTATTTATTCAATACACCTTAAAGGCCGGGTCTGAAAATACTGTCTGACATTAAACCGACTCGTGGCCCAAAAATGATGCACTATACGGTATATTAGGTGCATTCTAATAACTCCTGTCCTTGCAACAGTTTTGTCACAGTCTCTTCCTTTCTATGTTTTACGCTGAGAATACTGTCATCTTCATAAGTTTGAGCACGGCAAAGTCTTAAATCTAAGATGAAATTACTTATGAGATGCAGCTAATTACAGCTCATTTTTGGATTGCAATAAGATGTGAAATTCTCCTTGTCTCCTCTCAGTCCATTCAGTATGCCGTCCTCTTCAGCAGTGACACATTCATATTGGAGCTCACTGCATAATGCAGACAAATTTGCGTGAACTGCTGCATCAGCTTTGATGACAGGTCAATTGAGTCATGGCGGCTTCTGCCGCCGCAACACGCGAATGCAGAGACAGCACATACGCGTTAATCCACGGGAGCCCGTGCTAAAATATACATATTCACCATGCGCACAGTGACTAAAATGTGCGAACCTGAGCACAAATTTGAAAAATGAATATGGGAGAAGGTTGTGCGAAGCCTCTGTGCAAAAGATACATCAAACTTTTAAACACTGAGTTACATTAAAGCTGACTTTTTTTTTTTCTTTTTTTTTAAGATATGAGACTTTTTCCACCCAAATCTGTTCAGATCAGACCCTACCATCTGGACATATACACACACACAAAATAGAGGGAAAAAAATCAGCTCAAGAATTACTTCTGGCTAATGTGTCACAGCTGTCACACAAATGTGCTTAGCAGATATTTGGAGCAATGGAGAACCAACTTCTGTTCCATCACTAATGTGGCAGTCACCTTAAATACATTTAAAATACCATAAACTCACTGTCTTGCTCTTTGAGCATCTTTTGTTAGTGGCAAAGGCCTTGCTCTCTGTGGCAGGGGTATTCAATTAAAAGTCACTGGGGTCCAACTATTAGCATTGCCACGTTTTCAGAGCATATGAGGCACACTGGTTTTGAACTGCCTGATGGAAGAATGAACATAAATTTCTCCGTCCACTCATATTTAAAACAGCATTTTTTCCTCATCAACCTTCCTTCTTTTGGAGCAAGTCATGCGAGCGCAAACTGACGCCAGCAGTGAGTTGTAGCACTTCCGTGGTGCGCTGGTTGTGCAGGGTAAACAAACGATTTGATTGGATCGACTGAGTGGAGCTATTGCCATATTAACTGGAGTAGCAAATAATATCTACCTGATCCTTAATTTTTAAAACTGGAAATTTATGAGGATACTGTGAGCATACTTTCAGGTTTTAGTGACCATGATGTCTCTAATACTCATGTAACGCATTAAAACCATTAAAATGCTGAAATTGATTTTCTCAATCTTTATAATAAAAAAATAATAAGAAAAGTAAGACGATAAAGTGTTGACAAGAGTTGACACTGATGAGAGAGACTTGCAACTGTCTCATTCTTTACGATATTTACAGTATTTGTGCAGCAGTCTTGCGAGATGTATGCATGTTCATTGCCAGCGCCCCGTCTTACAGACGTCTCCTCGGATGTACCGTAGTTATTATTCATATGACCTCTTTCTACACAGAGATAATGTATGATAATGAGAGTGTGAGGTTGGGGCGTGGGGGGGTTCTAAGGATTGTTAAGTGCGGAAGAGGGCTCCTGCTTACAGCTACTGCAGCATCAACAACGGAGCTGAAACAAACCGCTCTTCAGGTTGCTGCAAAATTATTAGTAACCTCAAAACAAAGTGATTGTAACACACAAAAAAATGCTGCACTTACGTTTAACAGACAAGAATTTATATTGCAGACACATTCAAATAAATATATGCTGTAATCCACAGTACCTTAACTGAAATTACATTTTATTTGCCCCTCTCTCTGCACACAGCAGCTGTTGGAGCACATACCTCTGGCCTGATCCCTGAAGGGGTGCTTTTTTGTGTGCCGTTCCCTTTGAGCGTCGTGCGTGATGCTCAGCAGATGCTGATGTTTTGACAGCAATCCTGTGCTGACTCTGCCTGCCACACATCAGCAGTGTTTAAGCATGTGTGTGTGTATATACATGTGCATGTGCCAACAAAAATGTGTGCCGAAGCATCTGTGTGCAGTCGGAGCTCACGTTTAAGCTTCTGTCAGTAAGCAGCCTGACCTTCTGTCTCCTGGGATAATTTCTCGCAGCTGCAGGCGCCACAATGGCACAGAAACCATCCTCTTTCATTTGTGATTCCTTCTTACTCTATCCTTTACACCATGTTTAATGGTGTTTTCTACTTCTTGTCTTCTTCTCATACTCCACAAATAGGGCTTCTCATTTTTTCCCCCCTCTAAGCAAAGCTCCAGGCCTTTTTTTTCCCCCTCTCTGCCCCTCTTTCCTCTGTGTTTGCAGTGTGTTCCCTCCATTCCCCAACTGTTCAGATCCTGAGTTCGGTCATCAAATGATGGCATAAAGGAGCGGGGCAATCAATGACGGAATGAAGGAGAGACGGAAGGAGAGGGAAACGCTGAGGTACACAAACGGATGAATCTGGGAGAGTGAGGGGAAATATGGGCAGAACTGCTGACAGTTGGCAAGGAAAAGATAAAAGTGTCTGACAGAGGAAGGGGGAAATATATATAAATATATATTTCATTTCTGTTTTCATTTCTGTCAGGGCACCATTTTCAGACAAAGATGCAGCTCTCATGGTGCACTGAAGGATTTCTCTTTCTCTCTCTGTCACAGACAGTATAAACACATGATGTTATTATCTACCTTCTATCAGGAATACTTCTCCTGGGGTGAAAGCAACTCGGGCTCTCATCTCTCGGTGCCATACCACTGGTGATGTTTGTCATTTTCTTACCAGTCCCGGTGGCAGAAAGTGACAGTATGTCAGTCCTTTCATGCCAGGATCTTTTTGGACTATCTTGTACTTAATGTTTAATGTGTCATTTCTTGAGGAAAGTGATATATTCTGCAGTTTTGACAGGGCCGTATAGAAGCCAAAAAATACTGTTTCACAAACCAGCAATTATCTTTTTGAAAAAAGGCTAGATTTAAAATAAAATAATTGTATTCTTTCAACACCTTCACACTGGACTTTTGCAATTCACGCATCAGTGAGTGTATCATCACAAGACTGCAACTGATTCAAAAACGCTGCTTCCAGGCTTTTAACAGGCAAAGGGAAGAGATCACATTGTGGCAATCCTTGCTCCCCTTCACTGGTTACCTGTGAGTTTTAGAATTGATTTTAAGATGTTACTGCTACTGCTCAAACCTGTGATCAGCTAACTCCAGCAAGGCCCTCTTTAGGTGTCCCACTACTTGCCTAGTCACCAGCTATCTCGAATTTCTTTAGAGAAGAGATTGCATTTTAAATCAGAAGACATTTTCCCTATATTCTGTTGTAATGTTTAGTTTTTATTTTTCAGTGATTTGTGTCGGTATTTATGTGTTACACACACTGGTGGCTGCAGCGCTGAAGCTGCAGCATAAGCAAATTCTTCCTTAACAACACCAGAGAATATGTTGTTTGTAAGATATGGAAAAAGTCACTTTGAAATTACTCAAATACGACATCACACAACTTTTACTTGGTTTTTCCCCCTGTCACAGCACCCAAAAAGCCCTAATCAAAATCATCAATGGCTTCCTCCTTGTAGCTGACTCAGGTTTACTGTCCATTCTCATCCTCCTTGACCTGAGCATGGTTTTTGACACCATCTACCATTCCATCCTCCTCAGTCAACTCTCCTCATTTGGCATCACTTTGATCCCCCTTCGCTGGTTTCACTCCTACTTCAAAGACCGCACTCAGTTAATTCAGCACAAATTCTTTATGTCCAGCCCCTCCCTAGTCACCACCGGTGTGCCCCAGGGCTTCATCCTGGGGCCCCTCCTCTTCGACACCACCTGTTTTCCCTACTATGTGGATGATACCCAGCTCTACCTTTCTTGTAAAATAGAGTTCTGGTTCAGCTTCAACTTTCAAAAACTGAACAGCAATAACACCGAAATCCTCATTGGCACCAAATCCACCCTCTAAAAGGTTGACAGTTTTTCCCTCACCATTGATAACGCCTTGTCTTCCCCCTCCCCACAGGATAAGCGTCTGGGTGTCGTCCTCAACAGCACTTTATCATTCCAGTCACACATCAATAACATCACCCAGTCAGCCATTTACGTAACACCAACCAAGTTTGCCCCCTCTCTCACCCCGACACCACCTCTATCTTTGTACATAGCCTCATCACCTCCCACCTGGACGACTGCAACTCTTTTCTCTATGGTCTCCCCCTACCTTCAAATGGCCCAGAACTCTGTTGCTCGCATCATCACCCGAACTCCATCCTACCGTCACATCACTCCCATCCTGCAAGAACTTCACTGGCTACCAATCAAACACAGAACACAATATAAGATCCTCCTTTATACATACAAACACATTCACTACCTTGCTCCTCCATACCTCTCTAAGATTCTTCATTTAACCACTCCATCCCGCTCCCTCCAATCCTTCTCCTGAATCCACCTCGCTGTCTCTTCTGTCTGCCTCAGCACCATGGGGAGCAGAGCTTTCAGCTGCTCTGGAACGACCTCCGCAACACAGACTTTCTCCTCGCCTTCAAACTATAAAACCCACCCGTTCAAATTCACTCACTATAATTGATCTACATCACCCTCCCTCAAACTATCTTTTTTATTTTCATGCTTTTTTGTATTCTTGGCATTTTATTCGTGTGTTTTGTTCTGCAGCATCCCCGAGTGTCTTAAAGGTGCTTCAAATTTAATGTATTATCATTATTTTGAAAGTTCATTCTCTTTTTATTTTGTGTAAAATGATTACATGCTTTATTTGATGATATTCTGCATACTTGAGTGATCCTGGGGAATCCATTGTGTTGTTTTTTTTTCCAAACAAAGATAACTGAAGCACAAGATCAAGAGGCTTCATTTCCACTTGAATGCATATCCATGAACATGTGTGACCCTCCCACACTAAAAGCCATATTTGTCTGTGGTCTTTGTATAGGGATAAGATCATGCCTTTTTTCTTTTTTCGTTAATGCTGTAAGTGTTAATTAGATACTTCAACTTAAAAAAAAAAAAATCTTTCTACTTATTGTCATATGCTTCATTAAAGGTGTCTTTTTGGCTCAATTTTGTCTCGCTATCTGTTCCATACTTGGCATATCTCTATTTGCACACCTTTTCCTGTTATGTCCTGCTCAGCTTCTTAATAAATGTCCACTTCCCTCGCCGTGCTTTTTTCCACAAATGTAACCACTCCTCTGTAGTCTCCGTTCTCACTTGTTTCCTCTCTCTGATTCTGTTCTTACATGCTGTCTGAAGAGCCACCACCCTATTTAGCTAGGGAGGAAAGGAGTGTCTGCCAAATGGTCAGGGTGAGATCACTGTTTCATTTGTGTGTGATTCTCAGAAAGAAAGCATTTGCTGGAGAATTCAATCAAAACGGAGATCCTGCTATTAAGTTTAATCATTTAAATGTGTGTGTGTGTGTGTGTGTGTGTGTGTGTGTGTGTGTGTGTGTGTGTGTGTGTGTGTGTGTGTGTGTGTGTGTGTGTGTGTGTGTGTGTGTGTGTGTCAGACTGGGTGGGTGCCCAGCAGAAATTTGTTGCTGGATGTTCTCAATGAGTACCAATGACCTTTGTGATACCTCCTCCCTCTTCGTCATCGGTGTAAATTACTATCATATGAAAATATTTGTTGCCATATCCATCCTTCTGTCCCATACATCAACCATCAAAATAATGTAGAACTTTTTTTCAGGACTTGCTTGAGACTTTAATCTAGTTCAAAATATAAATAATAATAAGTGAGATACTTTCATTATATTTTATATACATAATTATTTTTAGTCTTACTGTATGACACACATAATGATGATAATGCATGCTTTCTCACTACTTGGTTATAGGTACTTAGTGTAAATGCTATATGTAAGATGGAAATCCTCTATACCGTCAATATAGAGTTACAGCCAATAATTTTTGATTAAATATTTAATTAGGGCAAGTGTTACTAAGAGATAATGCCAGATTCTGCAAAAAGCATTGTTAATGGATTGTCCTTGACTTTTTATTTTGTGCAAGCAAGTGTCTCCTTATATGTACACACAGAGCCAAGAAATTGAAAGAGATTTTGATTAAAAGTGCTGAAGCTGATGGAGGTGATAGGGGAGATAAAAAAATAAAATATAAGAATGGAGAAGGTAGGAGAAGATAAGAGAAGAACTAATGGAAGAAAGAAGGAGAGAAATCAGAACAATATACCAGGAGGTTAAAGACATTAGTCTCTCGCTGCAAGAAGCTGTATCTTTTGACAAAGGGAACATAACAAGCAGTGTCTTAGCTTTTACAGCCTTCGAATCAGTACATGTGAAGTAAGTGTGATTGGAGGACTTGGCTAATCTGATGATACTGTATGATTGGATTGTAATGTAATTATATTGATTTGTTCAGCACGTTTGTCTTTTGCTCCCATTTTTCATGAGCTGAACCCAAAGATCTCAGACTTTTGCTATGTACACAAAAAACCCTATTTCTCCCAAATATTGTTCACAAATCTGCCAAAGTCTGCATTAACAAGCATATTTGCCGAGACAATCCATCCACCTCACAGATGTGGCATATCAAGATACCAATGGATGGCCTGATTATGGCACGGCTGTGCTTTCTGCTGCCCGCAATAAAAGGCCGTTTTAAAATCTGCAGTTTCATCACACAGCACAATGCCACGGGTGTCGCATGATTCGAGTGAGAGCATAATTGGCTGGGTGCAGGAATGTCCACCAGAGCTGGTGCCAATTAACTGAATGTTCATTTTAGGACTATGAGCCATTTCCAAAGGCATTTCAGAGCATTTGGGAGTACATCCAACCGACCGCACAAATGAAGACCAGGACCTCTGCATCCAGCATCTTCGAAGATGCTGGATGCAGAGGTCCTGGTCTTCACCTCTGAGACCAGCCGCCCCGACTGCTGTTCAACCAAATGGTTTACACAACCAAGCTGAAAACATCCCAGTTGTCACATGGCCAGCATCCTCACCAGACATGTCACCCATTGGTTTAAGATGCTGTCGCCATAAGGGACAGCGTGTCAATATCTGCCAATATCCAGTGACTCTGCACAGCCATTGAAAAGGAGCGGACCAACATTCCACAGGCCACAACTAAAAACCAGATCACCTCTATGCAGAGGAGATGTGTTGCACTGCCAATTTTTGAACAGTATTTGAGAGAACCAGGTCTTTTTCTTCCCATAGAAAAAGTCAGATCATTGAGTTTAGCTCATGAAAAATAGGAGAAAAGTGTTTATAGTTTTGTTCAGTGTATGTATGTTTGTGTGGCAACTGAAAAGAATTAGCAAAGCACTGAACAAACATGAGCAAGAAAAAAAACCTTCGGGGGAATTCCTTGAAGTGATCTCAGACATTCTGTCAGAACATTCAACAGAACACACACTAACACACAAAACACAAACTTGTACTTCTATCTTTGTGAGGACTTTCTTAGATGTAATTTATTTCCCAACCCCTTACCCTAACCATCACAACTTATCCCTACCCTAACCTAAACCAAATTCTAACCCCAATCTTAAAGCAATGGAAACTCTCTAAAGCCCCTTTCACAGGAACATAGTTTTAGGAACAGTCCGCTTTAGGCATAGTGACAGTGTGCTGTACTCACTAGACTTTAGCATTGCGCGGAACAAAGAAAAAACTGGAGAAGGTCATCAGAATGGTGCCTTGCTGGGTACAAGACCAACAGCGCTTGGACCGCAGCGTTGGTCTTTTTCTCCAAATTGACCAGTCCATCTATTCTGAATGCCCACAGTACTAGCAGAGTTGGGCTAACAAATGTTTTGCTACTAAAGCCCTGCCCTCCAGTGCAACAGGGGCTAAACAGTCCATTGAAGTTGTAATGACCAGCTAAAATGTTCTCACTTCCCAAAAATGTCTCCCCTTTGCTAGTAGAATGCAAATTTTGGTTCTCGGTATGTATCAGTACAAGAACACACACAAATGCACATCGGTGGCTCTGATGACTACACAATACACACTAATGAGTTAGATCAGAAGAATCCCTGCTGCACAGAGACACACAGCTAATCAGGACCAATTACTCAAACAATAGAGCTCAGGGAGGCATATATCACACAAGCCAACTTTTGGAAACACACATACACACTCTCTCTCTCTCTTTCTCTATCTCTCTCTCTCTCTCTCTCTCACACACACACACACATACACACACACACAAACACACACACACACACACTCCTTTGATAATGGGCTTTGATATACTCAAGTATAAAAATGGCATTAGCGGGAACCAGAATCTCAGTGCTCATAATATTCTTTTTTGATTAATACATTTTATTTAAATGCCATAATCAGCATTTAATTATTACATTTCATCAGCTGCAAAATTTTCTGAACTTTGTAAAGCCTACTTGAACTTTATAAATACCTATTTGAACAATTTCAAATTATGCTTTCAAGCCAGAGACTTGACAACTGCTTCTGTATATAAGTCTGCAAATTGATTGTTCCTGATGACGACATCAGCGACAGGGAGTTCCCAGATCATGGTCTAATAGATGGCAAGTAGAGACAGCTTGGGGAATGTGTGATCGTGCAAGAAAAAACATCTCATGACATTGATTTATTAAAAGAGCTTGTTAGAAATCTTACACCACCAATTTCATCCTAACTACACAAACATCTTCAATATGACTTTATGGGACAAGGTCATTTAAATGGTATCTCACCTGTCAAACGCTGTCTCGTGTCAGCATATATACAGCTTCATAGATGCTTCGTAACCATATTAGAAAGTTCTTACCATGTGAGGGGAACCTCATACCATTGAAAAAATATGCTACTTAACGAGGTCATGTGATTCTTATATGTTAACAACCAAGCAGGCGGAGCATGACAGGAAACAGGCCTCCTGGGTAGCCATCCAGGTTAGAGTTTAATTTAGTGATTTTTTTTTATGTTCTATTGCTAAATGTAAGCCTGCAGCTGTGGCGCATGCCTCTGTGTGCCTGCCTCTGCGTGCACTTGAGTGTAGATATGCACAAGTATGGATCTACACCTGCAGAACGCAGAGAAGCAACATTGATTTTTTAGATGTCCCACTCTTCTTTGGATATGGCATACAACATTCTGAGGGGGGGAAATCTTAAAGTTGTACAAATTCAATTTTAACCTTAATTTTTTTTTAACTTCATTATCAAAATTGATCATTCATGCGCACACTGAAGTGGGCCAACTAACGTTGGGTAACACAAAGGATAACTGTAACACAATTTCAAAATAATAATAATAACTTTCGAGTCATCATCATAAAACGGAAATGCATCTAAATTGTCACCATATCAAACGTCCCAGAGAACCAACAAGAGAAGCAACAAGCGTCAGCTAAATAAATGTCAGGATCTTACCGTCTCTCCTGATATTGCCCCTTATGACTTTGGCATTTGCGACCTGAGCGCCCTCGACTCCGGTAAGAAAAGTCTTCAAAGTCAGAACCACGCACATCTGGAGAACAAGTGGTCCGCTCATTATGATGACAAGCGTCTTCTCCACTTCGCAACGACTAAAATTTACAAAAATTATGTCGATCTTAAAATTAAAAAAAAAAAAAAAACGCAGCCCGAACTAACTCTCAACCAAACGTTTTGAGATTTACTGCGCGCACAATGTCCCGTCTTGCGCCTTTTCCACTCCAAGAGGCTGTTTTCGTCTCGCTACAGAGTAGAACTTCCACAGATTATAGGTGACGTCTGATATAGGTCTGTTCACGGCCAGACATGAGCTTTGCAGGCGCCCAAGTTCTTATCTTCGCGGCGTAAATAAATTCTGCCCAGTCACAGAGAAATGTCTCGCATACCGCACTTTCTATCCTTTGGCGTATGAATAGTCCTCGTCAAAGTTTGCCACAAAGCGGTGCGCGTCCACGATGTGGGCGCCTGAGTCAGTTTTGAAAGTCTAAATTAAACCAGTCCTGTAATAATCATGATTGTATGGCTAAAACAGCAGCTATCAATAGCCACAATTGAAACTCCAAGCATGTGTGCATCAGGACGGTAATTTAATAAACATTTATGTAATATTCTTTTCACAAACATTGTTTCAGCATTGTGATTGTAAAAAGAACATTGTGCATTGTGCAATTCCAATTTACCTGCTGAGACTATAGTACAGAAAGATTATTTAATTTAAAAAACGTGAACTGGAATGATTTTTGTCCTTGTCCTTGTATACAGAAACAAGCTTTGTCACTAAAGGGAAAAGCAATTTTTTTTCCACTCCTTGATGCACATTCAACATTTATCTCTAAATTTCAGAAACGTTAAATTCACGTAGTTGTGTGATGTGATTTCTTTATCCATCTGATTGAGTTATGTTGAGGAACTAAATCATTAATGAAATTAATCTAAACATCCTTAATTTATTAGAAAAAAATCATAAAAGCACAACAAATCTAAAATCCAGGCTCAATGAAAGTTATATTAGATTATATTAAAATACTATTTAGAATATTGTTGGAATCAGTGGTACTGCCTTGGCAGTAAAGAACGCAAAAAATATATTAGTTTTTGTGCTTGTTATTCTGTACAAAGAACAAAATACACACACACACACACACACACGCACGCGTGCGTGCATACGTAATTATGTCAATGAAAGTGCTCACGAAGATAGAGGCAAATGGATGCTTGTGTGTGTGTGTGTGTGTGTGTGTGTGTGTGTGTGTGTGTGTGTGTGTGTGTGT